>JAPMOQ010055483.1:5578955-5604996 GCA_026543055.1 Argiope trifasciata | reverse complement strand
TTAAATGATGCAATTGATTATTTCATGTTAAAAGCTGTTTCAAAAGTTGAATTATTTTCATTGTAGACAACCATGCATACAAATAAAAATTATAAGAATGGGAACAACACATGAAATATTTGTAATCAATAGAAAATTGTTTGAATGAGATATGGAATTTATAATTTTAAACTTTCCTAGAAAAATCTTAAATGTGTATTCTTTGTTCCCTGCCATTAAAATATATCATTTTATTCGTTACATTTAAGGCTTCTAATTTTTAGTGTTTACGCAGGTTAGAATGAAAGATTAACTAATTTAAGTATTTTTAGAATAGATTACATTATTTTTTGTTACTGTTATGAAAAGAAGTTTTTGAAATTTGTGTGTGTGTATATATCTTATTACTTTTTCATAAAGTTTCTGTAAATTAAAAGAAAGTCTGAAAAATATTTTATTTATAGGATGAGCATATAATTGATTTTAAAATAGTTGCCTTTATTAGTTTTTTAATCAGTTTGGTTATTGAATGAAGAAATTTTACTTTTATAGTGAAAAGGAAAAGGAAGAAGAGCAGTTAAAAGAACAGATGCTTTCTGAACAAAATGGCGAATCTCAACGCCAATCAGATGGTCATAGTGGTCCATGGAAAGTGATGCAACAGCCTGTTATTGAAAATGAAGAACGTAAGTGATCGTTGAAGTGTTTGTACAAATATTTTTTGAGAAATATTCCAATTATCAAGCAAATGTCTCTAAAGCATAGGCATACTTTTTTTAACCCCTGTTATTAAAGGGTTATTTTGATTCTAAATTGCAAAACAGTTACACTTTATTTTATTAACTTTTATAATAGAAAGAAAATTTCCTTTAAATGTAAGAAATAGAAATGATTGTGATAAATATGTATCTAGAATTTAAAAAAAAAACAATTAAAACAACAATTCTGATTTTGGAGTAAGTATTGTTCAAAGATGAACTGCATGAATATTGTACCAGAAAAATTAAAAATATCCACGGGGAAAAAATGACAATTTAAATGCTGTATAGATAGCTAATTATTTTATCACTGTAAACAAAATTTTAAAGTGAAGTGTTCTTGAAGAAAATCTCTTTAAACATTATTAAGAAGGGATTTTATGTATAATCAATTGTAGAGATAATTTACTGAATAGTAAAACAATTTAATAAAACTCTCAACTTTCTCTTAGCTGTTCTTATTTGCAGAACAAAAGAATACAATTAATATCTTGAGATTAAAAACTTGGAATTAAACCTTGTGGTTGCATCAAAATATCTGGCTAGTTGTACTGAATACTCTTCACTAACAGATATATATATATATAATATGCTAAACCTTAGCATTAAAAAAAACAAATTTAGTAACTATGAAATGGTCTATTAAAACATGTATTAATATTACTGTAATAATAACTGTTAAAAAATATGTTTGCATATATGTAAATGCATTCATATATGCAGTATTATGTAAGAAATTATTTTAAATTATACTGTGTTTTGTCACATTGTAGATTTCTCTATACTTATAATAGAACCATAATCATCTTTAACAAATATTTCTGTATCTATATGTATGTAAATAAGTTGTGCTAATTTGATTTTGCTATGATTTTTTCTGTATGTGGAAATATCGAGTTTCTCAACCATATTTATTCATTCAGATTGGGAGTTAGCTTTAAAGTAAAATGAATATGAAATACAAGCCTGACAAGCTTTCACCCAAATTATGTGTAATTTGTTTATTCTATCTGCTACTCTATTGCTTTCTTTATGGATCTCTAAATGCATATTTTAGCAAATTCCATGAATTTTCTAGCAAAAATGGAATGGTTGTGTCAAAGATCCCAGCAATCTGCTTACAGATTAAGAGACAGATTATCTTACTAAAAGCATAATTTTAATATTTTTAATATATATGTTTGATTTTTCTCTGTTCTAGTACCTGAACAGAGATTCTATTAGCATGTACATGTAAAAGTTTATTTACGTTGGACTGGAGCAAGATTATCATGCTTGAAAAATTTATAAGCAAGCTTAGGAAAAATTACTAATTTTATCTGTTATTTCATTAAATGAAATATAAAATTAATATCCTATTTAATATGAAGTGTATTGCAAATCACAAAATTGTTATTTTTACTGTTGCTTTCCTACCCTTCGTAGATGTTTAATGTTTATTTTCAATTTTTTTTTTAATTTCTTATTAACTTGTTGAATTTGGAGATTTTTGGAATTTGTTTTATGTAATTTTTTGGTTAGCTTCATGGGTTTTTAAAGTGTGCATAGATGTATATGCACGAATTTTTCTTCATTTGGAAAGCTTTTTAATTTATTCTTTCCCAGTTCTTTTGAAACCATTTATTAATCATAATTATTATAATGAAGCAAATTATTTTTATTATGTACTAGCCTTCTTCAATGATGAGCTCATAATATTAGCCATTTTTAGCCTACAATTGGTTCTTTGTCAGTATTGATTGTATTTTATTTTACCTAATTCTCATTCATTATTATAATTTCTGTTTGCATTGAATTTTTAAGTGCTGAAATTTGGCAAATGTATGTTATTTTGTTAACTTTTAACCCCATTTTGTTTGTTTTGTATATGAAAATTTATTGGAATAGTTCTTTGACTGTATTAAATACCTTTAAATTCTTTCATTAAATACCTTCCACCTTCTAATTAACCTTGTAAACTGCACAAATAATTAACAATGTTTATTTTTTGAGGTTCAACAATCGAAGAAAAAAAAGATTAAAAAGAATTGAGATTGTATTTATATATAACATTTATTACACACTTGATAAACTTTTAATTTAATTTCGTATCATCGATTTGCATAGTCAGCAGACTAGGTATTTTGATAATTAATCCCTGGTTGCAATAAATATATCTTTGATGATGTGAGAATCATTGAATGAGGTTAATGCCAATGTTTGTACCAAAAAAAATCAGTGAAAATAGATTGAATTTCAATGTAACAATGGTATCTATTTTTGCAATGGTCTTCAGATACGACATTCTGACAAATATAAGTTTATTTCTTTGCACTTGAGGAGAGAATGAAATTTGATGAATTATCAATTGTAAAGTCTATAATGATACAAAAAAAAAAAAAAAAAAAAAAAGATAATTTTAAAAGTGAACACAAACTGTATCCAAGATATCTTTTGTATTTTACACAGGATTAAGCAACTTGGTTTGCAGATCAGGATATTTAAAAAGATGCAAAAATGTGATGAAATAGTGTATAATATTTAAACTATATCATTAGAAAAATAATTGGTTATTCTGTTTCATGTTTAATTGTAACTTTTGTAATAATTCATTTTGGAAATTATTGGTAAAAGAAAAGCCAGAAAATACTAAAAAATTGTCTTATTTTTTAAAAATAAAATAGTTAATACATATTTATAAACATGCCAATCAACGTATTGAAGTGTAACTGTGCCAAATTTAATAGATTTATGTTTAAAGATCTGTTCTGGAGATTAGCTGATGAAGTTTCATTTTTATGATATATATATATAGAAATTTATCATTGAATGTATATATCAGGTTTGTCCCTGTCCTTGAAAATCTTATATTTTTTGTTGTACTTGTGGCCCAGAAAAGAAGTATGTGCCTTCATTCGTAAAATAATGGATAATTTCCTTTTTGACTATATTTGCCAGCAGTATGAGTGTTCAGATATAAACAAAATTGCCAAACAATCTCTTCTAAAGTAAGATGACAGCCATTATTTTTTTATGAATTGCTAATGTCCACAAAAATGTAATTCTATTTTAATGAAATAAAACCACTTTTTGAATGATGTAGCTTTGCAATGAAGTAAAATTTAGATTTACCGACTCAAAAGTTTGGATGATCAAAAATCAAATGGGCATGTTTTCATCAGAATATTGAAATGTCAGAAATTGGGATTTTATTAATTATAGGAAATATTTGAAATGTGACTTGCAAATTCTATATCAGAGTTCAGTTGAAAGAGAATTCTTCATTAAAAAGTATTGAGGTTCAAATATTTAAATGCATATATATTGCATTGTTCTACAAATGAAAAATTTTATACTATTCTAATTCTAGTCAATTAAAAAAAAAGCGTGATAGAGTAGAGAATTTTAAAATCCCATTAAAACTTGTATGTACAAAAAAAAAAAAAAAGGATAACATCTGTATTAATGAAAGTGTGAGCAAGTTTTTTGGAGGAGGATCACTCCCATTGGATCCTTAATTGTCAACAATTTTTTTAATTTTTTTTTTCACTCAAAATTTTCCAACAAAATAGTTTATTATTGTTTTATCACATATTTAATTGCATTGTTTCCTTCCGCTTAAAAATCAAAGAAAGGATTATTTTATTTAAAATGTGTGATTTGCCCAAAAAATAAAATTTGCAACTATGGTAATGTGAAAAATTAGAAGATAGTGTTATTAATGTAGCTGCTATATTCATCTATGATTCTATGAAACTGAAATGCATTTGGATGACTCATTTATGCCATAAATAGAACAAATGCAATACTATTGAAGCTAATGCATCTTTAAGGCATATTGAAATTTGATATTTAAAAATACTTTTTTTGAAGAAATAAATATTTCAAAGTGATATATAAGAGGTAAATGGAAATTATTGAAGACGATCATTATTCCTGATGAATTTGCTCATTATCAAAGATGATTAGTGAAACCTAAAAAATAGGAATTATGGGAATGACAAAATTGGAAGTCAAAGGAACCAGGCTGTTTTCTTTTTAATATCATTGTGATATCATGTGACTCATAGAATGAACTCATCGTGTCTTAAGACTCATGAAATAACATAGCTTTAAAAGCGTTTCGATTTGATGTTGAAAGTTATGAATATGTTAACTCCATAAGATGTCATTGAAATTAAATCTCTTTTCTGCATTATCAGTTAACTTTTTTATAGGTAACTAGTTAATGATGATTTTTAAAATTTTATCAAATTATTATGATTTGCTACTCAAAAATAAAATATTTAAAATGTCTTATATTTTCAATTAATAAAAATCGCAACACTAAAAAAAAAGTGTTTTTTCCCTCCTTTCTAGTCTAAGGAAACATACCTGTTAATAATTTAAAAAAATAGCTATCCGAAATTCCTCACCATTATATACTCTTTAGCAGCTACAGAAAGGAAATAAAAATTAGGAAGTTATGAATATGTAAAATTAATGAGAAACTATATATATATATATATATATATATATATATATATATATATATATATATATATATATAATAAGGATTTATGCTGAAAACTTCAAAAAATGCCAGAGATATTTTCTCAAAAGCTTACTTACAGCCATGCTAGTACTTGCAGAATTTTTGTATGAGTAGGAAGGGAAAAAAAATGCAAACTTGTTTCATCATGAATATTAGAACACTGAATTTGCTCTATTACAAAATTGTTGTGGGAGTTTATTAAGATGTTAAACTGGGCAATGATGCCTTAAAGGAAAGTAAAAGTGCTTAAAATCAAGGGGAGGGGAGAGATTGTAAATGTCTTACGGGGTTACTTAAACACAAAATCATGCTACATAATTTTTATTAAAAAATACTCTACTTATTTTTTTCAATAATAAAACTGTTCAAAAATTTTGAATACTATTTGAAAATATTTTTAATTAAAATGATTTATATATCCATTAAAATGTGTTAATAGTACTTCAATAAATGCTACTGGTGACTGCACAACCATTGTTGAAAGGCATGCCATTGCATTTGTGAATTTATTTGGTAGTTTCAATTTTTATAATGTACAAACCATATCTATGTATTTTCACTTTCATTTATATACTTATTGGATATGAATATTTTTGGCTTTAAATTTTATAATTATTTAAACATGCTATATCTATAAATCTATAGTTTCAAAATTATGGTATTCTAATATTGTGGGATAATATTTTAAACTATTAAATGGTTGTTTTAAAATGTTAATAACATTCCAGAAGAACCTCCTGAGGAGCCACAGATAAAAGAAGAACCTACTCCAAAGCCTTCAGGTACATACAAACCTCCAGCCATGAGAAATGCTACTGCCTCTACTCCTACAAGTTCAAGTAGAAGACATCCCAAGAATGCTCCTCAGATAACTAGTGAGGTTCATTTTCCTTCACTTTCTTCTGCTGTAGACAACAAATTTAAGCTCAGGTAACTCATCATTTTTCTTTCTAAATATAATCTATCGAAAAAAGTTTTGGGGCACATTGTGAGTTCACAGATTTTTATCATATTTTACTTAATTATATAAATGATATCAAGACAAAGAATTAAATATTCTTTTGATATATAATAATAATAATAATAATAATTCAAACAAAACTTTCATTTAGATGCAGTTATGGCTATAATTGCAAATAAAAGAAACCAAGTAAAAATGCATGCTCAAAAAGTGTTTTGACAATTCCCAAACAATTAAAAACAATCCAAATCTAAAATCTGATTAACTTATTTTGATGTCCTTTCTTTATACAACCTATTGTAATCTATTTAGTATGAATTGAATCAATTTTTAGCAAAATGATCCTTCAATTTTGCCCACTCTTGGCCAAATACTTTATTAAATCTTACTTCTTAAAAATTTGATATTCATATAGTTTTTGCTGTAAATAATCCCACAAATGCTTAATATTATTAAGGTCTGGATTTTTTGTTTCAGTCTTAATAACAATAGGACAGTGATAGCATAAATGACGTTTCAGTAATATATTTTGGATCATTATTTTGATGCAATTTAAAATATCTTGAGATTTCCAAGTTGCTTGCATGTTGCTTTAAATTTCATTTAAGAATGTCAAGATAGACATATTTATTCATTGTATCATCAATAAAATGCATGTTCCCAACATGAACATTTGTTATATAGCACCAGACTATTTGATTGTCATTGCCATATTTGACAGTAGGTTATGTATTTTTGACATGCACTGCTGTATATGGTTTCCATAAATTTTTTGCTTGACATTCAATCTGAAAATGGTATTAGATTTATTTCATCAATAAAAATTACATTTTCCTAAATGTTTTTTTTTTTTTTTTTTTTTTTTGGCTGTGCTACTCTTAAATTGGCAAGTACCAGCTTAGCTTGTCAATTTGCTTTCCCGATGTAGGAGGTACTTTGAGGTACTTTATCATGATATTTATATTTTCTTTAAATGTTTCTGACAGCATCTGGATTTGCAGATTTTCTGAACTTCTATATTGCAGTCAATTTTAATGCAACAGTTTTTGGAATTATTAAAGTGGATTTGTTTTACAATCCACCTCTCTTCACATTCATGAAATGTTCTTGGATGCTCTAAGCTTTGCTTGTTTTCAGCATTGTTTTCTTAAACCTGTGAATAATCTTAAAAACAGTATATTTACTCAGTTTCAAGATATATCCTATATAATGAACTGATTTTCCATTCTTTCCCCCCCCCCTCCCATTGAATTATTATAAGATATACATCTATTGATATAGCTTTGTTTCTTGCTATTTTTTCTGTAAGCAATCTTTATCTGTTGGAACTTTGTTAAAAATTATAGTCTAAAAAAAGTTATAGTAAATTCATTTCTATAGATATGCTATATATTTGTTAAATTTCTCATTTTTTAAGTGTCCAAATATTTGTTTGACTTTTTTGCTTTTGAATTATATTTGAAAAGCTAGATGAAATTATAATACTAAAATACCGTTAAATTTTTCTTACAAATTGTAACCAAATGCTGAAATATTTCTTGATTCATTTAGTTTTTATTTCAACGTGATAAATATCTTTGTAGTTATTCATGCCCCAATACTTTTCTGAGTGATTGTATATATATGATTGTTTTAATTTCTTTTATTATGAACGTTTTCCAGTCTTAATTTTTTAGCAAGTTCTTTTCAATCAGCCTCTCTAAATAAGTTTATTATTGTGAAAAATGTTGAAATTTGCCTATAAAATATCACATTTTAAAACTTTAGACTATCGTTTAGTTATCTCTTGTATAGTTTTTGAAATATCCAAGCTAGAAAACTGACATAAAGATTTTGTGGGTTTTAATGTTTTTCTTTAATCTGTTCTATTTAGTTATAATCTATAATTTTAAACCCTGATCATATGCTAATCAGTAATTTTTTTAGTACAACATTTAAAGCTATATTGTCTCTTGCGACCACAGCATTATTAATATTTTTTATCCAAATTTTCATGATATAGTGGTTGTACTTAGATTCTATTTATAGTCTCCGCCAATTATTATTTGCTTTAACTTGATAGAAATATTAAATTATTAGTTAATTTAAAATCATGATTAAGATTTAACTGGTTACATTAATAAAAATGGTGATATAATATTAACCATTTTTATAAAATTGGATTGAAATTTTTTTATATATTTGCTCTTCATACATTTAAAAATAATATAGGCGTGAAAATAAAATGTTATTGATAAATTTAAAAGTTAGAAGAAAAAAATCTGTGCTTTAACAAAGCTGAAAATGGAATGACTTTTAATAAAATATTCTTCACTTAAAAATATATATTTCATTCCATAAAGATATCAAACTGTAATACAATTAAATTTAACTGTTGTTCTTTTAATATAAAAGTAAAAATAACACATGGTGCTTGAAGAAATTAAAAATAAAGAAAATTTTATTAATGGAGATTTTTTTTAGGAAAGCTGAAAATGATCATTATTTCATTAGTTTTCTGACATTTAAATCAGTAAGGCTGCTGTCTTGTTTTATTCTTTTACAAAGTTTATAAGCAAAAAAGAAGAGGGGTGTGGGGAAAGAAAGTAAAAGATGTAAAATGTTAACTTCTTTGCTGTTAATACTTTGATTATGCATAGTGTAAATTATTTATATTCATGTACTTGTTTATTTATTATTTATTACCATATTTACTTGTTTTGCTTTTTGATTATAAAATCAGATTGTAATAAGATACAAATATCTGCATGCATTGCATATTTAATTTATGTAGTCATTCATGATTTAGATTTAACTAATAAATCTTTAAAAAATTGGGGTATATTGAATTATATGTAAGATTGATTAATTTATTTTCTTTCAAATAATATTTTAATATAAAATTTGGGATTTTATCAAGAATTTTTTTTTTCAGTTTGCCAAGTAGGTTTTTGTATTGGCACTGTAAACCTATAGCATCTCCCTCATTAATATATAAATTGAGTGTTTTAATTGGTCAAGCAAATATTTTTAAATCCATTAGTTATCAAATGCTCTTTTTAACCTTTTCAATCATTATCAAAAAGTGGTTTACCTTTGTTGGGAAGGGGTAGTTATCTTTTGAAGGGCTGCTGTTTCCCTTGGTGCTGATTTATTTCTACTTCAAATATGCTGCTGTAACTATTTAATTTTTCCTGGTTTATAATTTGAAGGGACTGCTGAGAAGCATTACTTTAGAGTTATTAAAAATGGGTGCACGCTTTTTTCATTGGACACTTGCCCCCCCCCCCCCCCACAAACATAAAATTTGGAAATTGAAATTTTAGATAATCAATAATGACTGTATCAATAATAAACATAGGAATTTAAAGAAGACTTTAAAGATATTTTACTATAAAATCTTCTTTAAATTCCTATATGTTTATTTTTAACTGACCTTTCCTTATTTGTTTGTATTATTCACATGCTGGCTGTTAAAAACAATTTTGAAGTTAAAGTATCAATTCAAAAAATACTACTTATTTGTTTTTAAGCACCCATCCCTCTCACCAAACCACAAAAATAAAAGCAAATTGGATGCAAAAGCAACTTGGTGATTTGCTATTTAGCATTAGGATTTTGAAATCTCAAAATCACTTAAGAAGAGCTGCAAAATTAAACAAGTACCCTAAAATTTACTTATAAATTTTTGATATTCTGGTTACTGAATAATTCAAAAATAATTTGAAAAGGTGATAATTTATGGTACACTAAAATAAATTACTGCTTAGTGTAATATAGTGTTATAAGTTATTTTGATTTTAAATTTTAATGCATAAGCTGTCATTAGATTCATATTATTAATGTAGCATTTTGTAGAATTAATATATAATTAAAATTTTTTCTTCTAGTGAATCTGATCGTAGTTTCCAGTCAGTCAAACATGGAGTACGTTCTAAAGGAGAATCACAGAAGGAACTCCGCCTTGATTTAGAAAATAAGTTTTCAGCTCTTCAATAATCAATGGCCATTGTTAGCCCATTCCTTTTTGATTTGCAGTGAAAGATCATGCCATGTGGGAGGTTCCAGAAAACAAATTAGGGAAATAAGTGCTCATATCAGATTTCCGATGAAAGGCAATAGAATGATATCTTTTGTAGCAGAAAAATATTTTAAGATTGCACAGTACTGTACTGAAGAAATTAAAAATTTCTTATAAATAGTGAAAAAAAATTCTTAAAATTATTTATTTCCAAATTATACACATGACAGTTAGTGAAGCAGCTTAATTTTGCATTTAAGGAGACATGTAATTTTTTTTTTTTTTTTTTTCAAAATATAATTTTTTTTCCCTTGTTGCATGAGGAAAAAATTTCTAAACATAGAATGTGAAGGGATTTAAAAAAAAAAAAAAACATTTTAGTTTCCATTTTGAATACTTCACATTCCTACTTATCAGAAAAATCAAAACCTGTTGTTCTTTTTAATTTTTGTTATTTGTATTACCGTGACTGTTTTTAAAGTGTTTCAATGAATGAAATTTCAATTAAAGAGTGATAAATGTAAAAGTTTCCTTTATTTCATTGAATTTCACAATTTTTATGACTTATCACAACTCTTGTATTTAAGAAATACAAATAAGTTTTAATTTGGAGATACTTCATATTTTTTTTGAAGTAAAGTGTGTACAATATTGGTATAGTTAATTTTTTTCAAACATTTGTGATAGCAATTGTATAAATGAGTTTTTTAATTTTATTTCTCCATTAAATAGTTCTAAATAATTTTCTCCACTTTACGATACTTTTGATTAGTTTTTTTGTCTTATTATCCTATTAAAAATTTAAATGGATATTGTAAAATGAATTTGTTCGTTCTCAATTGAATGCATATACTATGCATGTGAAGCACTCATTTTTGATGCATTAGAAAATTAATGGCATGAAATTTCATTTAAAATACTGTTGTTAAAGATTTGCATTAACCAAACTATTAAATAAATAAATATTTAAAATGTTGGGAGTGATTATGTTTAATGTTAATTTACCACTGCAATCAAAATGAAAAGATTTAAGAAAGAATGGAAACTATGTGAACAACTAAACAATGGCAAAAGTGGAAATTTCTTACTATGTTAATTTTGTATGAAAGGCCAAATGTGTGTGAAGTCTGCTTGGTGAAGTGAGCATTGTGTTTCATCTTTCTTGTCAGGAAACTTATGTTTTAAATGTGTAATTTTTTAGTAATCTTTGCTCTATGACAAAAATCTCCATTATTTTCTAGTAGTTTATGAAACTTGGTATTGTGCTTTGTTCTCAAAAGAATTGAGTAATTGTTAATTTTTCTGTTTTAAAGAAAGAACTTGAACCTTAAGAACTTGACTATGTATTTTCTAGAAAATTATCACTGCTTTTTTTTCTTCTCTTTTTAAAAACTTCGTAAATTAAACATCTTAATTTCAGTTTTTCATTCTTTAATGAAATTCTTTGTAAAATTGATTTTTTTTTCATTTAAACTATATATTATGATTAGTACATTGCCATTACTTTTATTTATTTGTAGTTATTTTAATATGATGGCTATGTAAAATATATCATTGAATTTGACCTGGCATAATATTCTGTTATGCATTTTAAAAATTTGATGTGTGGTTTTTGTTATTAGTTTTGTGTGTATTTAAAAATTGTCAACAAATATGTGCATTTAATGAAAAGTGTTAAATGAAGTATTGTTGACTGTTCTTCAGATTTTATTTATACATGCTGCTGTGTAAAATCTTTTTGATGACGTTTTTAAATACTTGATTTATTCTAACACTAAAAAATTGCACCTGCTTTAACTAGAATAAGAAATGAAATTTATATATTTATAAACTGTTCATTATAATGTAAACTAAGAACTTTTTCATTGAAAAACTTTGTGTATTTAAAATTGCAATTATACAAAGTATATTATAAATGCCTTATCAAAGAGTTGATGTATTTTTGAACATGTGATTATTTTTTCTATTTTTAATTTTAAAAAATACCCCCTTCCCCAAATGTGAATGTGTGTTTTAAGTTGACCACAGTTTGTCATCAAAGCTCATGTTGCAAGATTGTAATTGTACTTAAAATTGTTGGAAAAAAATTCAGGTTTACAAGATTTGTACAAAAAAAAAAAAAAAAAAGGTCTTAGTACTAATATTAAACAAAAAAAATCCTTGTATAAAAAATGGAAGAGAATGTCTGCATATGATGTATACTTTTATTAAAAATAGGTATTTTACAAAATTCGCTTTTTAGTTTTGCTTGCATTATTATGTCATTATTTATTTGGGAATTTAAATTTAGACTAGTGTTTATTTACTCTTTTCCCCCCGTTTCTTTATATATTAGTATAAAATTCATTATCAAAGATGATTTTTTAAAATTCAAAGAGAATGGAAATATACAGTTTTTAATGGAATTTACTAATAAGCAATATTAAAAAGTTGTTAGATTACTGTTTAATGAAATTAGAATTAGTGATAAATATTTTAGACTTGAAAATTTTTTGAATAAGTTGAATTTTTTATGAATAAAGATTGAAATTGGGGAAAATGTCACTCTAATTAATACTTATTTGTGATATACATTAAAGAAAATGCAGCTCTGCAAGTTTAGAGTAGATCCATTTTTGATAAATTTTTATTGCTTTGATTGGAGCCGAGATTTTGGATTTCAAAAGAATTGTCTTATGAAGTTGAAATTTGCAAAAATAGTATTGCGATTGAATATTTTAACTATGACAAATACCGCCTAGCTGGAAAAAAAAATTTTTTTTAGGTCCTAATTAGCACTACAGTCACAAATAACTAGATAGAACAATGATTAACACACAAAACAATTTAGACATCCTTATGACATTACATTTAATTGGCTAATGATCGACTACCCGTTTCCACCTATAGCCACTAGAATGTTATCCTTTTATTTGTGAATGTATTAGATTCTGAAACATTCATTTGCATTTAGTTAATGTTTCGGATTCATGCTTGTTTATTTACAATTTTAAATGTTACTTTTTGAAGATTTAATTAATTATACTTATTGTAAAATTACTCTATTAATAATTATTATAAATGTGTGAAAAGTCTTTCACACTATTGGATAAAAGAATTTTGCTCTTAAGTGACTAATTGCAGAAATTATTACTTGCTTCTTAAATTAAAGGGTTTACAACTCTTGAAACACTTAAAAATGTTTCTCATTTAATTATAGGCTTCATCATGAAAAGTTCATCCCATAGAATTTTGATAATGAAAAAGTCTTCTGAATGGATTCTTAATTTTCTTTCTAATTTCTTGGGCATCTATAGATCATTTTTCTATATTGACAATTCACCCTTTCTAGAATTCAATTACATGAATGCTTTGGATTAAAAAGAAAAATTTTCATGAATGGAGTTGCAAAATTTTCTATTATTTATAAAAAAGAGGGGTCGTGGTCAAATAGTATATTTTGTGGAATTATTGAAATAAGCTGGTTATTTTATCTTGTTGATCAAGTGATGGAACTCCATACTAATCCACCACCCCTTATTTTAGCTTGTATTTTTAGGCTAATCACTCATGATTGCCCCATGCTAATGTAACTTTGTCCTTCCATCAATGAATGTCTTATTGTTTTGCCCCCATCTGCATCCATTCAAAATTATTTAATAGAGATTGAAATTAATGTAGAGTAGGATATTTATACTCTTGCTATACACCATGCTAATTTGGGCAATTTTTCAGTCCTGGCAATCAATTTATGAAAGACACTTCTGTTTTTATGATAGTGAGTAGTTATGAATTGTCATTCTTATATGTTGAATTCTGTTCACTAGTTATGACAAATAATTTGATATTGATTTCTTAGCTCTTCTAAAATCAATTTGCTTGTGAGGAAAATCTTTATTTGATGGCTGTAAAATTGCACACGGCTATCTAATTGTAGTAATTCCAAATTTGGTAATAATAAAAGAAATGGGCATAATGATGAAATTGAATCGAATTTAATGATTTAAGCAGTTGCTACAACTTTATTTAGATGATTTTAATTGGAGAGTATTAATTCTCACATCTGGTGATATTGCTGCTATTAAAGAGGAATGTCCAGAGATTTTCTCATCATGAGACAATATTTTCTATTAAATTTTGAATGGAGTTATAATTTATGGTTCTGAAGATAAGGAAATTATGCATAAGTCCGAATGCTTAAAGTTCTTAATCTTAAGCCATTCAACAAGAATGTAGCAAGATTGGAAATAACAAAAAATTATAACTATTATAATAATTAAAAATGAACTGGTTGATTAGTAAAACTAAATCATGACTTAACTTTTTTTTTGAAAAGTATTGAGTCAATTTAAATATCCAATTTATTTATTGATATTGTTTCAGTCCATTAATTAATAGTGGATTTCATTTGCTGATATATTTAAAATTGCTTATCTAGGTATTTTTGGATGTTTTTGTTTAATAACTAGTTTAACTTATCGTATAAGTTAGGCAAACTTATTTAACATTTTTGCAAGAAATATCAAGTTGTTTCATAATGATGTATTGCAGATTTCTTATACAGGGTGCGCCAGAGAAACTTACTTATTTAAACGATCAATAAAAACAAAAGCACTTCAGTTATTGTTTTCATTCTTTTTTTTCTTCTTAAAATTTGAGAATACAATATACCAATTTTTTTCCATACAGTGTTGAAAATGACATCGGTTAAATGGCGACCCTCATTGCGCATATACTGATTAAGTCAATTTTTGAAATTCGTGTTCACTCTTTGCAGCATATCAATCGGAATGCTGGCAATAGCGTCGCGAATGTTGTTCTTGAGGTGAGCTATTGTCCATGGTCGATTGACATAAGCCAGGGATTTCAAAGTGAGCCTGATCACTTAAAAAAACGACCGCGTCTTCAGGCAGGTTGCCAAGCAGCATTTCTCATGCATTTTGACGGGCAGCAAAATCGCGTTCTGTTAATTCTTACATAACAGCCAATTTATAGGGATGAAATTGAAGGTCTTGATGGAGAATTCGTCGGCGTCAGAAATCCTCACTCTTTCGACAATTTCCGGTGTTTTGGTGGTCCGTTGATGTCCATTTCTTGGTTTAGCAACACTTCCACATTCCTGAAATGATTTGACCCATGACAGAATCGAATTACGGGTATGTGAGGAGGAATTTCAAAGCGAGCGCGGAAGGCACGTTGCGTAGCTTTAAGTGAGCGACCATTAGATTGGGTTTTTGGATTTTATTGGCCCAAGAGCCATGATGTTGACTATGCTGCGCCAAACTGTGTGTATGTTTTTTTCCCCCCAGGATTAGAATGTAAAATTTTAGCTATAAAAACAATGTGAAAACTTTTGAAAGAAGCTCTTGACGCCGAAGGCCCGCTTTTCTCTAGACCAGAGCATGATGGCAACTGACTAGAGGATGAAACAAACTTGGGGACTTCCCCCTCCAGTAGCGCCAACTATCACCCCTCTACCCTCCCAACTCACCGCTCGGAAGGTTTTTCAAATAAGTAAGTTTCTCTGGCACACCCTGTATTCTGAATAGATCTGTGAAATTATTAGTATATTAAAAATCCTTTTTATTTCTTAATTCATTTCATTAATTTGCATTTCAATTCAATCATTTATTGTACATCAATAAATGACCAAAAGGTTTGTTCAATAATATACCTGTTAGAAGTTCAAATGCTTATTCTACTTAAAATTTTGAATATATAACAATTTCCTGTTAGCATTTAAGTTCTTTATATTGAAAAGTATCAAGTTCTATGAAAATTCTTCCAAATTTAGAAAAATGTCTGTCTTTCAGAAAATTTTCATATTATTGTTGGTTATCTTTACCAAAAGATGAATTTACCAAATAATGTTAGAATTTTATCACAATTAGATGAATATGGATACACTAAAGTTTAAAATACCAAGGCCCTTCACTATTATTGTGTTGGTTTATATTTTGGGTTAATATGCAAAGAACTGATTTTGAAAATGGTCTTTGCTGACTGAATACTTTGGAATATACAGTGCATGAGCATTTTGCTTAAATTGTAGATATTATTCGACAAACCATCGCATTATTTAGATCTTTAGAGGCTATTTATTTTAAATTTCAAAGATTCAGGTATTTTTCTGAGTAGTTTGAAAGATAAGTTTGTTGTATTTTAGAAATTGAAAAAGTCACTTAATCATTTCTAATGTTTGACATATCTATGCAAATAAAATAACTCAAAAATATAACAACCTACAGTTATGAAATTTGGTATGAGCCCCCCCCCCCCAATCAAATTTGTATCTGCTTTAGATAAGCCTGTCTATTCTTCCATTCATAATTCATTAAGCTAGATGGATGAAATCTAGATATAAATTTAGTATTCTAATAGTAAACCTGAATTGATTTTGAGCCAATCTATGCAACAAAATACTCAGTTTTCTTTATTACTGTGAAGCATTAAACGTGTTATAATGTGTTATTATATGAGGAAAGAACACATTTACTGGTTATTTTATTTCCTAACCATATAGAAAGTTAACCCTAAGAGCCTCAAAACATCAGAGATAGATTTTTCTTAAAGGCTTGACTTGAAAATGTTATCAAGTTTGTAGCTACTCAGTTATTAAATATTATCAAATATACAATAATTCAAATGATTATCTAAATTTTAACAACTTTTAAACATGGAATATTGTGAGAAATTGTAAAGAAGTGAGTCACCCATCTTTGATGAGAGTTGTTTATAGTATCTCGCTTATTAAAAAAAAAAAGCAATTTTATCCAAAATACTTAGTTTTTTTTTGTTGTTTACTCATGAATCAATCAGCAAAGATGATAAATTTTTCATGCTTGCAGATTAGTGTAAAGATTATCTTAATATGCCCAATGAATGAGGTCAAGTACATGGATGGCCTTTTTAAAGTAAAGCAAAAATTACTGCCAAAATATTTTTTGTAGATATGCACTATTTGTTATAATCAGATCCTTGATGAAAACGAACAAGATGTTTTAGCTCATGGATAAAATAAGATGGCCCACTGCTGTGCTTCTATAATTGTGTGACCTTAACTTCATTGATTTCTAGGAATATATGTGGAAAATATGCACAATGAAAAAATAACAATTTATCTGCAATTCAATAGCAATTGGGTGGTGAAAGATTATTCAGTTCTTAAAAAGATACATTATAGTATGTTAGTAAATTAGATATTTCTTATTTTAAGAAAATTCATACTTTTGTGATACAACAAATACACCTTGCCAGTTTAAATTTGGAATCAACTGTATTCTTAAAGGATGGAAAAAAAAGTTTCGAATAATATTTGTCATGTAAACCCACTCCATTATGTATCTGTAAATTTTTTTATGATAAAAGTTTGTTATTTCTCTTTTTTCCCCCTTACAAGTTTGTGAAAATCAACAGTTAAAACATATTATGTAAGATTTGTTTTTGGACAAAGTACTCGGATTATATTCTTCCCTGAATTTAGATGTATACAATACAAAAAAGTTGCACTTAATATAAAAATACTATGTAGTCGAATTGTAGGATGCACAAAAGAAAACTTATTTATTAAATTCATCTTGAATAAACATCTATTTTAACAAAAAGTAATAAAGAAATTCAATGTTTTAACAATACTAAATGCAACGTAAATGTACAACTATAAAAATTTTATACACAGGCATAACGAAACTTCAACTTTACAGAATCTCTAGAATTAAATGCAACACATATTGCTACATTTCGTTTTTTTTTCTATAAAAAATAGATCCATAAACTCAACCACCCAATATGGGAGGCTTTAAAGTTCTCAGCTCAAAAAGATATGGTCCCATGCAATATATATTGAAAGCAAACATTCACATCAAGTCAAAGTTTTTCGCACCAAAAGCGGACTAAAAAAAATCACATTTTTTTTTTCTCCTTCACTTTTGTTACAAAATGCTAAACGTTCACACTTTTAATTGTCACTACGAAGTTATTCGTCCTTTCTTGAGATATATTAAAATCGCGGTCGTTAGAAACTTCTCGCACTTCGATCTTATCCGGATGATAATGATGAAGATGGCGGATGTTGCAATTGATCGGACAATCCGTCGGAGGACGTTTGCTGATGATGATGGCAGGTGATGACGACAATGGAACGATCGTCGAGTCGTTGGACCGACAGCAGCTGGATTTCGAGTGACCCTTTTCGCAGCCACCGATGACAACGACGCCACACGAGGAGGAATCGCTGTTGGGGCAATTTTCTGCGTATGACACAGAGCTGGAATCATTGGAGAAGGCCGCCTCGTGATCACAAGTGAACACCCTAGGGTATTGCGGGTATGAAGAGGAACTGTCGGAGGCATCATCATCCGACAGAGGTGGGAGAGATGGAATATCCGACACAGGACTACAGAGGACAAGAGGAGAGCTGTCATCTTCGAGATCGAAATCTCCAAAGTCTTGAAAAGTGGATGAATTGCCACTGGAGGGCACGCTGTGGATGTGCCGGACAAGATGAGAATTCGCAGCATTCAGGTTGGGCAGCGATTGGGCGTGTACTTTACTAGTGAGGGAGATTTTCTCTGTCGCAGGCGTAGTGGCTATCACAAGGCTTGATTTGAACTCTGAGGGCACTTCAACCATGGTAGGTTGGTAAGTGAGAGAACTAGGAGATGCGTCGGCGTCTAGCGACATATTATTCAGACTGGGTCCATCAAACAGCAGCTGACTTGAAAGGCTCTTAAGTCCGTGCGAACGAGAAACGGCATCTTCCTCTGTCACTCGTTCCAGTGGGTTATTGTTCTCTTGAAGATCACAACATGCTTTGATCACAGAAAGTTGCCCTGGATCCGATCTCTCGGTCTTCAGGCTGTTAATTTTGCGCGACAGTCCCAAAGGTATATTGGAGAGCGATTTGAAAGGATTATTATCCTTCCGCTTGCAACTCCTCGCCGGCAACGTGTTGAAAACAATATCCTTCTTGTGAAGGATGTATGGCACGTGAACTTCTACGATGCAGGTGTCCTCTTTCTTATGTTCTGGTGGGACATTGTCTTGGGAGCACAGATCAGCATAATTTCCACCGATCGTCAAAGTGATTCCATCAGATGAAAAATTGTGACAGACGAATCGGCGTTCCGAAAGCGGCGTGCTCATCTTTGAAGACATAGACCCATTACCCCCCTGGTCCATCTCCAGAGCAGAAATGACTTGGTTGCAACGCGTAATTTCCATTCCACTACTTAGTTGTTCGATGGCCACTCCAGATCTTCTATTTTGAGTCTCAGCATACAGGGCAAGATTTTCGATGGATTGTGGCTGGGAATAAGGAGGAGGGGGTCCCCACATGTAACGTGGGATCTCGCAGCCAGTGAAGTGGCACGAGATTCCGCCGTTAGCATCCACCAGAGAATAAGGCTGTGTGTACCGAGGGGCGTTATTCATGTGCAGATGGTGGAAGACACCATCGTTGGATCTTGTCCTCCTATGATTGCCGCCACCATGTGGTCGGCCATAAGGCGAGCTCCTAGATCGAATTCCGAAGCGCATCGGTGGGAAGCAGTTGGTGTTGCGCGGGCTGGGACGAAATATGTGAATGCATTCGCTTCTCCATGGCAGTGAGCCTACTGAATCACTAAGAGCACAGGGATCTTCCAGAGTGTTGCCCATAGTGATGGCTTGCTGATTCCAGCTGTCCCGAGACATCAATCGGCTCATGAAGTTTTGTCTCGAAGGACTATCCACTTCTGGTCTTTCTCTTTCTTGAGATCTTTGTAGTCTTCTTTCTGCTTGTGGTCGTGGCCAAGGCAACCAGTTCCAGCCAGAAGGACGGTGTCCGGAATTCCCTCTGTCAGGACTTGCGGTAGGGGGCACACATTCTTCCTCTTCATTGTTGTTGTTACCCATGCTGTTCTGAGCAGACAGGAATCGGTAGTCCAGCATCTCCCAGAGTTGCCATGGGTAGAGCTCATCATAGCAACCACAAACGCTGTGGTGCGAATGGCGCTGGTACAGGAATCGTCTTCTCAACTCCAACTATTAGGGAAGATTTATATTATTAAAACTATATTAATATATTAATTACATTAATTTGTAAAGAATTGCACATGCAAGTATCCTCAAAAGTTTCTTAATAGAAAAATAATTGCAAAAATATGACCATATATATGTTTTGAAATTAATTTAGTTTCTAAGCATTAATATCGAAACCAGTAAAATGAAAAGTTTTTGCTACACAGTTAACTGTAATATAAATTTCATAAACAGTAATCAGAAGGTTATGGTTTTTAATTTGTTATAAAACATTAATCGCAAAATAAATACAAAACATCCCTTAGTATTTATCTACAGTTTAAAATCACTGTCCAAACCAGCTCGAACTGCTTCCTTTTGTAAAGCAGATTATGGTTCAATTAACTTTAAATTATCCCACATGCATCAGCAGGTAGGAATAAATTTTTTCTGCACTCTTAAAATTTACCATAAGAGAAATAATATATATATATATATATATATATATATATTAAGCCAAGTAAAAAGTACGTTCATTTCGTAAATGGTTACGTTTCCGAAATTATTTTAATTTCGATTTTTTTTTTCTTAATTAGGTTTTATTTTTGTATGCATTTTGTAGTTTAATTCCGGATTAAATTTTAATTTCGATTCCGACATAATTTGTTTCGTATTCAAAATATTTTCAGTTTCGGTTTTTCGAAATAATTTAATTTTTGATGAATTCTGGAAATTAGTTTTAATTATTTAATGCTTTTATGGTTGATTACTAATTATATATATATATATATATATATATAATTTAAATCCAAATTAATTTCTAAATTTTATCTTAACACGTTCACTGCCACTACCTTCGCCTGATATCAGGACCATCTATCTAATTAGATGAGCCTCTTCTTTGCTATCTTTAAACTGTAGAAGAGAAGGTGTCATCTAATAACATAGATGGATTTTGGAACTAGAAAAGAACGTAATCTACGAGTTATCTTGTAGATGGCAATCAACGTGTTAAATAATATGTGAAGATTTAAAATTTTGGAAACAGATGACAGGTTTGATGACATTGAAGACAATTTTTCATTTTAAAGTCTGTTCCATTATCTCTCTCTCTAGAGAAAGCGAGGCAGGTAAGGATTATTTACAAGAAGACGCGGAACGAAAGTAGGGAAGAGAAATGAAATTAATTTTTGATAGGGAAAATATTGTTTACAAAGTTAGTATATTATTAAAATTCTCATACGGATTGGGATTTCTGCAAGTGGCATCTCAAAGCAGGGGAACACACAAGGATCTTTTTAAAAAAACTATTTGTTTAGGTCAGCAACTTTTATCAATCACTCTCCTCGTGAGATTCGCAGACTAAACATTTCCACAAAGCATTTCTTGAATAAATAAAGTATATAATCGGATCAGGAAATAAGAAAATATTTTTAGAATGAAATTACTATGGACTAAATTAAGATTAAACGTTAGAAAGGAATTCGGATTTAAAATGTCACTATATAAATGGATGCATAAATATAGATTTTAAATTTATAAATATTTTTCCAGCAATGTCGGGAATTGATATAAATTGATAAATGTCTTGTCTACGCTGATGCTTCTTACTTATTCATTAGTCAGAAAACAGAGACATTAGTAAAAAGAATAACATTCGTGATAGGATAGCCTTCCACACGTATTCAATTTCTAATAACTTATTCACAGCAAAGTATGCAAATCTCGTGGATTTAATATATTTTAAAAAATATATATTCTTTTATCCAGAAAATCTACACTCGATCAATTAATAACCTTTTTCAAATTTTTATTTTATGTAGCATTTAGTAGACGGATTTAGACATTTTGAAGCGAGTGCGTTTTATGAGGCCTCTATTTTAATAAAATAGCTAATTCAGTTTTATATTTAAACTCTTTTTTAAATTAATAATGTGTTACTAATTTACTATTTTTATTTCAGGAACTTTACGAAACTAAACTTAAATTTATTTATTTATCTTGATTAATAATTGCATGGCATCTAAATTTGCCATAAAATTATTTCAGAAATTTCTACGTGTTTATTGTAATAACACGTAATATTTTAAGCATATATGACTTTCTTATAATTTTAAATTTTACTCCTTTCCCAAATGTTTTCGTTTAGCACTTACACAATTCATATATTTAAAAATTGAACTGCCTGCGTCCTTTTCTCAGGGCAATATTTTGAGGCCTACCTAGTTGAAAATCCTCTATTATCAGTACTGTATCTTAACCTTCCAACTTTCGAGCGTATGTGCGAGATACACTGAAGATGAATTTCGTTTCATACCTTTAGATCTGAAGGCGCTGGGAACACCTGTCCTTGGCTATTTGTCCCCCTCCCATTGACCTACTTTCAGTTAACGTCGTAAGCTTGTGGTGGTAATAGGTCTCTGCCGATCAGATATTTGTATTTTAGGGATACGCGCGACCGTTCATGTAAGTTTTTGTTACATCTGATTTTGCATGATTTTTCAAATAAATGTGTATTGTTTTAGACAGGCGAGAGTTAGCAAATGCACTTACGAAAGAAAATGTTGAAAAAAAAGCACCCAAGTCTCCACAAAGTGAGCTAAAATTAAAGGTGCTTAAGAGAAAAGCCGAACCGTATTGAAGAAGTGGAAGATGCGACATCAGAGAAAAAAAAAAAAAAGATTCAAACCCTGCCAAAAAGAAAAATGGACTAGAATCACGAGGTTCGGTTGTGAGATTTGACAGAATTTTATATGTTTGGAGCACACTAAACACATGTGCTCAAATTGCAACGCTGCAATGAAATAACAATGAAACTATTTTCTTCCTTTTCATATCTAACTTTCAATCACTTTTTCCTTTCTATGCATATTTTTTCTATTTTTGCACTTCTATATTTTATATGCAAATTGTTCTGTCGAAATATCGGCATTTTCATTTATATTATATTAAAATCAATTCAAATAACCTGTGGCCATTTTATATTGTTATTACAATCTATGTTTATATTGTTTCTAATTCTTTTTAAGTAAAAAAAAAAAAATGTTTAAAGTAATTGTAGTTATTAAACCTAAGCTATTTACATTATAATTTTATTTGTTACGGCTTTTGAAAATTTACATTTTACTATGGCGAATGTGGGAAGTACGCGCAACCTTTCATGTTGGTATGACGGCCGTACCCCCTGGATGGTTAGTATAAAATCGAAAACATAACGAGAAAAAGCACTGTTTCATAACAAACCTGTTCCCAGTATAGCCTTTTCTTTTCATGGCTGAGCAGCTGATACACGAGCATAGAGCAAGCGATGCAGAGGAGTATCCCCAAAACTGAGAAGCTGAACAGAGCTCGTAAACAGGAGTACAGGCTTCCATGCACTACCTCACAGTTGGGTGTATTGTTGAACACGAAACGATGGGCTGAAAAAAAAAGTATCATTTAAACCACTATCAAACAACGAAGACGTTATCTAGACAAAACTGAATGTACACTAAGAATAAAAGAGAATGTATGTGTATTCATTGGTGCTCAACAAACCAGATATTTTGACCTAAAGCTACTAAATTTGATGTGAATGTAATTTATTGGATACTTCATTAATTAATAGGCAATTGAAGTTTTGATATTTTCTGTAACAACTTCTGACAATGTTGATGTAAAATAATAGTTTTTATACCAATTTAAAATTTAAGCAGCTATTTTTTTAATGATACCAATTTAGTTGTCACACAATTTTTACTTATTTTTTTGGAATTTTAAAAAGTAATTATTATTTCAGTGAAATACAATTCGTTTCATGAAATATTTAATCACATACTTTTCTTCTACTGAAAGCTAAGGAAGATTTATTCCACCTGTGCAGACAATTGCCTTATCTATGCAAATCTGCACAAGAAAAAGGAAGATGATATTACCATGAAAGAAACATGAAATATAAAGGCCTTATCACACGGCAAAATATCGTCGGCACTTTCCGTCACATGATTGGTTAAATTTCATTTGCGGACAATATTTCCGACGGCATTTTCTAGTTGATTAGAAGTTGTCGATTATGAAACTTGCTTGACTGGTTTTTGAGGGTAGAAACGGAAAAGTGCTGACGAAATTTCACCGTGCGATAAGGCCATAAGGACAGATGAACAGGACAATTGCGTTTTCAGTAGTGCTATTAGATCATGGGATTTGACTTCTTTCAGAAAATTTAAGTGTATAATAAACCACAGAGATATAAGAATATTAAAATTTGGAGGTCTAAATATTAATCGTAATTTAATGCATAAAGAATGAATACTGAATATAAACAAGTAATACAAAAAAGATTATATTGAAATTAAGCACAATAATAAACACTTTGAAAAACAGTTAGTACCAAATACATCACAACACAATTGAAATTTTTTTTATTCTCCAAGTAAAACTAATTGAAAGATGCCAGGAATTCTATAAAAAACTTACAAAATATTTCCTTTTAAAATATTATTTTATTAGAAAAAAAACACATACTACAGTTTTGATGGCTATTAAGATTCACCTTTTTATTAGTAAAGAACGTTTTTGAATTAATTACATCTATTCAGCATCTATTAATTAATTACATCTATTCAGTTTTATAACAACAATGCATTGTTCTTATTAGTTTGAAAAACTTGTAATAAACTTTTCAAAACTTGTAAGATTTAAATATAATTAAAACAAGTAATATAAAAAATATTTTAATTCAATTCCTATTTAGGTTAACAGAGAAAAAAATTTATTTCAGTTACTTTTTAATAAATACTTATCAAAAAAATTATTGACTTTCGCAAGAATTGAACTCGCATTCTTCACCTTCACACGAAAAATACTGAAATCTTTGCATTTTACCGATTGAGCTACTGCCGGTCCATTTCAATTTTCATTACAAACTGCTAAAACTGTAGTTAAATTTAATTAATGAATTAATATTTGAAAAAATGTATTAACATCAAGTGTCACCCACAACAAGTTTTAAAATACAGTAAAAGCTCTTTATTCGCGGGGTATATGTTCCATAAATATGCAGCGAATACAGAAACCGTGAATACGGAGTGGTCATTTATATGGGATTGTAGGGGATACGTTCCTAGGTGACAAAATTATTTTATATATATATATATATAAAATAATATAATTGACGTTTTTGAAATATATATATATATATATATATATATATATATATATATATATAATTGAAGTTTTTGAACATTTTGATTAATTACCTTAAGGCTTAGGTAATGATTTGAAGAATTTTGTCATTTTCTCTTGCTTGGCAGTTTTTAAAAGCTCCTTCAATTCACACTGATACGCAGCAGTCGCGTTAGCAATTCGCCTCTTAAAAATAAGATTTCGTTCCATAGACGGATCAATGTTCATAAAGAAATCGCAAAGCTCATTTGCCATTCACTAAGATTTTTCAAATGAAATGTCACGTTTCCAGTGCTTGTTGAAGCCTCTTCTTCAATGGGCTGTGAATTTACCGTTTCCTCCAAGTCGGTTTCAGTCAGATCTTCATCTTGCGATTCAAGCAATTCCTGAATGTCACTTGATTCTATCTGTTTGAACCCATCTCGTCCTATTCCCTTCGCGATTTCGGCTATGTTTGCAGTTTGCATTTAACAACATACCCTAGGCAAAGTTATAATAAGATCTATTTTACTTTTTTCATGAGTTCATTGGACGGCATTTGCAAAGGGTATTGGGTTGGAATCCTTTTATTATGATGTATGTACTTATTAGATCCGCGAATAGTGAAAACGTGAATGAAGGAAGCGCGAGTAAGGAGCTTTTACTGTATGCATTTGAACTTGAGTAGATGAATAAAAAGTATTTTATAA
>JAPMOQ010055483.1:5559695-5578855 GCA_026543055.1 Argiope trifasciata | reverse complement strand
TATATATATATATATATATATATATATATAGGAAGTATGTGTATGTGTAGGAATAGAAAAATTAAGACTCATTTTATTCTGAAAGGCAGAGCATTGTTTTACTTTGTCTTTATTTACTAATGGTACTTAAAAGTACCATTTAAATCTAGCTTATATCTTTATTTTATGACTATTTTTGCTGATTTTATTCTAAAGAACACGAATCATGTAACCCAAATAACATGAAATTAATATAAGCTAAAAAGTAGGAATTAAAAATATTTAATTAATAATTAAAAAAATTAAGACATATCTGTTAATTATATTTTTTTCTTGGGTTTATTCTGCAAGAAAACGAAACTACTGGTGCAAAAATGAAGTTGAAATATTGATGGCAACATAATTCGTTAAATAAAAGGTTATCAGATAAACAGAAAGAACATGCATTGAGCATTTTAGTTTCTTAACTTTTAACAATTGCAATTTATAAAAAAGATATTTACAAAGTACTCTGTCACCTTCCTGGCCATTGTGATCCCCAACGGCAGACACACACATGCAGGTTTTTGACTGAGGCGTGTAGACACACTCGTGCAATGTCTGCAGTCTGTTCATATGTACCACAGTGGTGGTCACAGTTATCACAACACATAGAAGGGCACATACCAGGCAACAGCCGCCAGTCATCTTCAACTAGAATGTAATTAAAATCAAAAGTGAGCCTTCACTTCTCTAATGGCAGTTCACTTTTATATACAATCTCAGAAAATGGACATAAAATTTTCTGATATTCGTGAAAATTGATGATTTCAAATGATTAAAACAACTTAGCACATCTATGGTTAATCATTCTACAGAGTTTCACTTTTTAAAAAAATCATTGTATATATTAATTTGGGTATATTAGGATCAAAGACCACGTAGGCCACTGTCAGAGTGTAGTGATGACCTAACACAGCATATTAATGATACCTTGTAAAGTTAAAAATATAGAAAGGACTAAAAAGTAATAACATTTCTGGTGATTCCTTCACCTTTTCGATGTCACTAAGGACAAATGGGAGATATAAATAAATAAATGACATACAATAAAGTGAAATATAGCATTGCAAATTTCAAGTTATCATGTGAGAGCATCATTATTTTTAAGTCATTTTTCTTAATCAATTAAAGTCATTAACCAGTTTGAAACAATCACGAGATTTTCTATCAGATCTCTCTCTCTTTTTATATATAATGATAATTTTGTTAAACTTTCATTTTCAATTTTTCTAGCTGGCAAACAAAGTTTTGGATCTCAAACCGGTTTTGAGATGGGGGAAAAAAAAAAAAACATCGTTTTTCTAAATATTGACGCATGCGTAATCTGATAGTCTTGTGATTGTTTCAAAACGGTTTAAATTGGTTAATGACTTAAATTAATAAAACACTACGTAAGAATTCGGAGAATCAATAATTTGGAAATAAAATTGTAAATTTAGTTGGCGATAAATCGCCAAATGTGACAACCTTCTGCAGTATTTCTAATAACCCAAAAAATCGATAAATCCCCAATTATATACATATATATAAATTAGCAATATAAGAAAAACCGAAACTAATAACGGAAACAGAACCAAAAACTATTTCGGATTCAAACAAGATCAAAATTTAAAAATTAAATAGTTTACAATGTTAAGCTTACAATGCAATGATAGTTTTTGGTTCTGTTTTCGTAATTAGTTTCGTTTCCTCTTATATTGCTAATATTGTGTATTATATATATATATATATATATATATATATATATATATATATTCTAATAATAAAGTTGAATGTGCATATGTCTGTGCATGTTCTGATACTCTACAAACCATTTACTTATAGCTACCAAATTTGGCATATACATACTTTAAAGGATGTGAATGTGCGTACCAAGAATGATTTTGGGTGAAATTTTAATAAGAATTTTTATTAATAAAAATTAAGCTGAAGCTATTAAAAGCTAAAAAAGACAGTTTAAATCCATGTGATTTGTTCCATGACTAATAAAAACGTTAAGTTACAGTACTACAAAATTTAGAAGATGGAGGAGCTGTACATTTACATTTGTAATAGTAATATGACATTATGTGATCAATTTCATTAGAAAGATTCATGTATATAATAAACAGAACTTATCTAAGGTAATTAAAATAACATGGCTTTAATATCACACAAATCAATAGACATGAAATTATATCTGATTCATATGAAATCAAACACAACCAAAATTTCAGGGCAAATAAGCTGATTACCTGAGGTGATCAGGACGGAAATATAAATCTTACTCATTAATTAAAAATAATAATTTCTCTAATTTGAAGGATATCATAATAATTTCAAAACATTGCTTTCAACCTTAGTCGCTTAAGTACAATGGATGATAAAATTGTAAAAAATCTAGAAAATCTGGACTTTTTAAAATTTTGATCTTTTATGTATATTTAGAGTGTAGGCTATTGTTTGCAAAAGAGAATTATTTCGATATTTTAATTAGTTTGTGTAATATTAACGTTTTTTTAATTGACATTAGGATGCCACATCCACTTGTTTACATTCAGACAGCTGCAGTATGAAAGAGTTTCAGGTTGCCATTCTTTCCTTCGCAATTTTTATTTTATCGTGTTATTTTTACAATGATATACATTGAAAATTTCCACTTCTTTTCTCTTATTGTTTGTTTTGGTTTGTTGATTCGCTGATCATACGTTTCATATTCGAATTACCCTTTCTTTTTCTTTGAAATTGAATAGAAAAACAGTTCTTTTCAGGGCTAAAATTTAAATTTGCTTTGTTTTTTTTAACATTTTTTTTTGTTATTCTTTCTCTGAATTCAAGGTCAATCTAATAAATAGCTAAATGAAGATAACAATGTATGACAGTTTCCATAGTGTATTTGAATATGTATGAATAATAAATTACATTAATTAATATGGTGAATATAAGAGGAAACATCTTTGTATATGAAAGTTCAAAAAAAAAAAAGAATTTCATTATTAATAATGTGAAAGACAGAAAAGATTATATATATATATTCTAAGTATAAAGGAACATAAATTCGAATATGAGTAAAAAAATCATACAAAAAGAAAAAATGTGAAAATTGTTTAAAAAATTCTAAAAACAATCTATCAGTTGTATTAAAATACTTACATTAAAGCAAAATGCTATAATTTTTTTTCCTTTCTTAAAAATTCTTTTTCTTCTTTTGTATGACAGGAAATGTAATATACATCAACTTGAAATATATACAGATCTCATTTCATGTATCAATAGAATATGAAAATAATTTTTTGCTCGACAACAAAAATTTAGACAGTAAATTTTTAAATTTTGTAATCAATTTTTTTAAATGTAAATTAAATTAAGCGTTAAAAATGTAAATTAATGTTAATAAATTGCAAATATCGTTTAAACAAGGAACAAAACACAGAACAGTAGGTAATATTTCATGTAGAATCAAATACTGCAATAAAAAATACTGAAAAATAAATTGACAAGAAAAAAATTACCAAAAATGCATATCTGTTTCTTCTCTTCGCAAAGCATACCAAAATGAGGCCAGTTATAATAAACTAGAAATGAGAAAAGAAAAAAAAATTAATTGCATAATCAATAAAAATCCATAAGTTAACAATAGAACTTTCAGAATCAGCATCTAGATTCTACCAGATATCGACAAGTCATTTTGATTTATCCAGTAGTCTTAGAGTTAAAGTATTTTAAACACTTTTTCAACATTTTGATTTTGAATACTATTAATTAATTAGACAAACAAGTAATTTTATAATGGATATAATTCCAATCTCAACACAATACAAAAATAGAAAGTGAGAATTTAAAACAAGCAATGATGATGATGATATCGTGTCTGTGTTAACAAGGAAAGGGGATGCAGTAGCTTCTGAGGGTAAAGACCTCTGAGCACCCGAAGGAAGACATATGGAAATGAAGATGACACACACACATTCGCTTTCACAACCCTTTTTTACAGGGGGGGAGATTCATTCACACATCTCACAAATAAAACACAAGGGAAGAGCAACCATGCCCGAACCAGAAAGCCCAGATCATGGGGAAGACGCGCGATCCCTAAGTCAGGACAACGGAAAAACAAGCAATTAAACCGAAATAAAAATTTTATTAATATTCACAATAACAATAGTTATAGAATCTTTTCTTATGGAATTTTTTTTAATTATATCGAATTCAAAAATGTTCATATCATTACATTAATTAATATAAAAAATCTGTACTATCAATAATTTTGACTGGGAGGAATTTCGCAATTTTGAAAAATGGTCAGATGACGAATACGACACATGAGTTGGGACATCCCTAACCAAATTTCCACACTACATGAGCGAGAGGACATATCTTGCACCGAGTCCACTAACGCGGCGTTCTTTGTCGGAATCGGATCTCGAACCTGAAATCTCTAGTGGCAAATTCCAGATTTAACCATCAGGCCGCGAAAGGTTGTCTGAGATTTGATATCAGCCAGAACGTCCCTTTCCGAAATTTCGCACCACAACGACAGATTTATGGTGAACTCATAATCCATCCATTTATAGTGCATTTAAATGAAGAACACGACGTATTTTTAGAGAAGTCGGGTTTCGAAAGTCGCGATAATCAGGATTCGAAACCTAGATTATGGTTTCAAAAAGTACAGAAAGAGAATGCATGCCATCCGTTTGCTCCCTGCTTTATATATGTGGGTGTGATTGGTTTTAATGCATCAGTCCACTGGTTTAGATTATCCGTTTATTGAAAGATTAAAAAAAAGATGATTTTTACAAATGAACTTTCATGATGATTGTCGGCCCTCTGACTGCTGATTGACACCGGAAGAAGTGCTGAGCGCCCTCTCATGGAATTAATTTACCACATATATAACCATAAAATCAAGTGCAAATGTCTTTTCAAAAGATAAAATATTAAAAATCTAATAATTTTTAAAAAAAGTTTTCAAGTGTTGGAAAGGGAGTAACCTTTCGACTTCGATGAAAACATATGAATTCAACAAACTCCCACAATTTGGCCTATGGGCGCATATATGCACCCGTCGCGAGCCATCAGACAAATTTTCAGCGATCGCTGCTGCCGGTTGCAAGCCAATTCATATGAAGCGTTTCAACGTAGAGCAGCTAATTAATCATTTGAGTTGGATTAATTATTAGAGTAGCACTATCTACCAACAAAACGCTCAGCTCCGTCTAGATTGTTTGAAAACCCTACGCCGAAACATTGACTGAAAACACAGCCCATTATCTGAATTCTTCCAAGAGTGAATTATGAGCTGATGACATAATGACAGCATAATAGGCGACTATAGCATAATTGAACAAACTGCATAATTATAATGCAGGACATTCAGATAACATTCACAGATTACAAAACTATTAAGGTATTTAAATTGAATTATTACAACCGAGTATTTAAAATATATTAATTTAATGTACATTTTGTCATTAAAGTAGCTTAAAACTATAAAAATATGTATTTAAAGCTATAAAACACATTCTAAACTTTTTTATTGCTGTTTTGTGTAGGTTGTATAATTTCAGATGCAAAACACAAAAAGTATGCATCATTATAAGTACCCTTTTTAGGTATATAAATTAACTTAAGTTATAAGATAATTTATTAGTCAATAATTAATTTAATATGTTAGAATATAACTTGATAAGTTAGGACTTTTTTATCATTTGTATAGGTTCTTCCGTATAAAAATGATTTATAAATAGTTCTCTTCACAGTAAGCTAAAGCGCCCATTATTTTAACATTTTAATTTTATAGATGATTGTGTTATGCTTAAATTGCGACATGCATGACAGCAAAAAAAAAAAAAAAAAAAAAAAAATCAAAACTTTCTAAATGGATTGTATTTTTGTTCCACATTTTGAGTATGTTCCACATTCCATATTTTGAGACTTCAAAATGTGACGGTGAGAAAAATTAGCAAGTCGTGATTTGTTCGGAATAACGACATAAAATTTTTTTAAACCCTCCATCATTAATGTTTAGCACAACAGACTGCTTAACAGGCTTTTCGATAAAACCAATAAACGTTGCAATAAAGTAAATTGAAAACTACGATCCCACATTTCCCAAGAATTCAAAAGACCTCGCTGACTTATCTGCGATTAGACCAGTTATTTCAACTTTGTCTCACTAACTAGATAGTGGATCAATTTTTAAAAATTAATTTTATTATTTAAAATCCATATTTTCTTTTATTTTCCTCCTCTTTACAAATTAGCATTAATTATTGCAAAGCACATTTGAATCTATTAAGTCAAATTATTTTGCTATTTAATATTGTCTAGCCACTTTTTCTTTCAACTGTTATGCCTGGAAGTTAAAAACTTGAGTTCAAGAACTCGGCTCAAGCAAAAGTTTCACTGCAAATTTCACCAACGTTTAAACAAAGTTTGATATAGATTCAATACCTAGCTTCCTCTTAACGTAAAAAGTACGACATGAGTGCATTATAAATATTTCAGAAAGATCCAAGAACAAAAGTGGTGGAAGTCAAGACTTTGCTACTTTTATATAAATGTGGAGAGAAATTCAAGGCCTCGCTTCATATTTCAGCCTTGAGGATAGACCACCAATCTCAAAGCTTCTCGATTACATTTATGTACGGATAATAAGTGAACTACATATTTCTCATCAACTGTTAAGGTATTCGACTATGTTCAAAGGAAAAATTGTAAAAAGTTGAATATTTTAAAACTCTTAATGTTTTTTAGATGTATTGTTAATAATTAACACTATCAATACAAAATTAATTATTTTAAAATATAATATATTCTGATAAGCTGGAAAATCTATAGTAAATTTTAATAAAATTTAAAACGGTTCACATTCTACACAAAATTGTAAGACAGCAATCCTGTTTTTCCTTGTACACAAGTCATAGAATATAAAAACGAATGAAATGAACCAAAATCTAAGAAAAATTTTCAGATGCAAAGAAGTTATGGGTAAAAATATGGGAATTTATGCATTTTTAATATAAATTTACAACTTAGTTTTTCTAAAAACACCTATAAATGAAAACGTATTTCACCAACAATAAAACTTTTGGTTCATTTCATGGCTCATATTATTTAAAACACACCCCGGAATTTTAATGCAAATACCACAATTATATTTTGAGATATCATGTTAACGGTGGAGAATTTTTATGGAAATTAAAGTTTTGAGAAAATTGAAGTTAAAAGACAGATTTTAGCTGAAAAAATCTGTGACCCTGGATGATAGACCATGCCTTCCTTTTCCTAGAAAAGATAAACTGTTTTGGGAAGATTAAAGTCTGAACTACAAGAAATAATAAAAAAATTTTTTAAAAATCGTCAATGTGGTCGATAACCAGTGTTTGTAACGTAGTCGGATACCTTAATGATGCACATCCAAAGGTAAGTAAGCTGCACAGTGGCAAAGCATTATTAGTGAACTCTTTTGGAAATTCCTAGTTTTGAAGGGTAAATGGGGATTTCTGTCAAGAGGTTGGTACGTCCACCATCAGAGCATTCTAAAAGTTTTTCATTATCTTCATACGTCTCCGAAAAACTTAAAGGAGTCATAATTGAAATCCAATAACAGTGCTTGAAAACAGTCCTCTCTAAATCATCCATTGGCATATCTCCCCATGTCATCTGGTAGCTTGGTTTGCATTTCTTTTTTTTTTTCCAGCATTTCGTACATTGAATTTTGAATAACCCTTTATTTGAATTCAATGTTTAGAGTAAGTATCAATGATTTCAACTTCAAATACAGATACCACTAAAGACAGGGATCAATGCATAAAGTGGCATGGCTGTATGCAAGAGATGAATTGATGAGATTCAACGTCAAGACTAACTCACCACGACTCCTGGCACGTAAGTGGGTATGGTCTCGAAAAACTGCAGTGATGAGGTGTAGGAGCGTAGGAGGAGGTAGATGACGATGAAGACGATTCCGTGTGAGATGGACAGACCTCCGCACACGAGGCACGCGATCACATACTTCTTCATCCACGCTTTCCACCAGGGGGCATTACTGTTGCTGCTACCTGCCAAAAGAACAAATAAAATAACATTAGTAGAGGTCTAGAAGATTTTAAAAAATTGCTAAAAGAGATAATCCACGGCGATTGCAATATATTATGAATTATTTAAGTCAAAGTAATATCGAATTAACTATACTGTAATTCCATCAAATTATGCTTTTTAACCCTTTACCCGCACTGGTCGAGAGTGGTCTGTTGTATTTTTAAACCAAATGTCAATCATTCGTGAGCGTTCTAGATCAATCCAAAATAATCAGTAATCCATTTATATCTCATATACTGAACGGACATTTAATTGAATTAAGAGGGCAATACATTCCTTTTAAATACAATGAGATAATAAAGGAACTGCCTCGTCAGACTCGTTTAAATATAAAATTAAATCAGTAATAGTCGGTTTAGTAAATTTTAATAATATTATCTGAAATTGTACATTTTAAAAAACTATTGTGACTGGGTGATTTAAAAAAACAACAACACATTGTTATAAGTTGGGGGATTCTATTCGCTTAGAATGCCATTTAGAACTCTTATAGAAGAATCTGATTTTTACCATAGCAATTCTTTTAAGATAACCGGACTAACTTTAACTATTTCCCACAAGTAATTAAATTTAAATTTGGATATTTAATTCTTATAAATTTTATATATAATACGCGAACAAAAGCAATTATATCTATAGACGGAAATTAAAATGAAACAATATACAAACTAAGTAAAAAATTGGAGAATAAATTTATGCAGAAAGTTTATTATAACACACTATATTAATTCAAATAGATTAAAGGAAAGCTGAAATGTGTAAGATTTATTTCGTACCGATCTGCTTTCACCAGACTGGTACCCCCAAGTATCTAATTAGCAAAGTAAAATTTTTATTATCTAATACATTACCAACGTATTCAAAATAATTTCAAAAGTAATTAATTATTCCTGTTAAGGTCATGAAAGTGAGTGACTCATTTACATACAAAATTATTCGTTACAATATTCATAACAGAATATATGAGGAAATAATAGCAATGATATATAATAATAAAATGTATTAATATAAAATCAATGATTGTTGTAGTACTTAGAGTGCTATTTAAATAATAAAGATAGGTACTTTAAATATTTCAGATAGAAAAGATAGATATTAAATAAATATAATTTTTTTTGCATAAGTTTTTAAAGAACAGGAAATTTTTTGAAGTCCGGAACAGTAAATAACCTTTTTTTTTTTTTTCAGTAAAAGTATTGGTTAAAATTCGTTCTGATACTGTATTCGTTTTTCTCAACGTTTGCTTTTTGTAAGTTTAAAATTATTCGTATATACAGTAGTTGGACGTGTAAACAAACAGATTATATAGTTATTCAGATTAAGAAAATTGTTACTATTCCGAACTTTATTTGAAATTATCAATATTTAATGCAAAACGTACTTTCAATTTTAGATTTAAGGATCTCAAATATTTTGTTAAAAATAATCAGATAATTCTTCGATGTTTTAAAATTATTTTCATGTAAATGCTCACGTATTTCTGTACTCAATTAATAAACAAAAACAATTTTACTATAGCAAAATTAATACAAAAGAAGCTAAAGAAAACGATAAAAAATTATTCAGAATTTATTTAAAAAAGAATTTTAATCGATTAATTGAATATAAAAATAACTTTTGTCACTAATTCTTTTGCCTGTATATGAAAAAGTAAATTCATTTGATTTGTATAAAATCAAAGGAATAAAATTTTTAACGAGATAAAACACAAGGAATATATAATAATTTAAGACATTATGTCAATATGATACATTGTCTGATAAAATCCATTTTTCCCCGTAAATTTTGATGCTCTGGGAAATATATGAATAAATGCATGTTTTCTTTTCGAATACAATGAAATAATTTTGCATATTAACTTAGGTTGAAGACATATAACGCACTGGTAAAATGAATGGGATAACATCAATCATAAAATAAATTATTCAACTTACGCCATCATAATAAGAAGAGAAAGGTACAAAAGAGAAAATAAAGAAAAGAAAAATATAGTCACACAGTTGTGCATTTCTATATGAGATTCATATTAAACATATGAATATCATCAAAGTTTGATTATTAATTTTTGTACTTATTTAACAACAATGTTTGGCATCTATAAAAAATAACATTAAAAGTAAATTTCGTTACTTTTTAAAATTTAAAACGGACGTAGTTAAATATTTGTGATATGATTAAAAGATATTCATTATTACACTGAAATGGAATTTCCTTTGAATTACAGATGCACTTTATTTAAAAAAAATGTTCTAAGAAACTGGATGTATTCATCAGCTAGTTACAGAAATTAAAATAAAAAATATATTTATACAATGTTATTTTTAGCGTATTTTTAGTTACAAATAAATAGTTATGTGCAAAAAAAATAATTCATAATTGCACATCAAAAAACACGTAGTATAAAAAAATCGTCTGCGTAGAATTTTAAATCAAATGCTAGACAATTTTTTTATAATCATGGAAAGGAAAGCGCTATTATTATAAGCGCTTAAAATAATTATTAATAATTAATACTTATAGTTAAAATAATAATTAATGTTATGCATTTAAACTAATTACAGAAAACATCTAATTTTTATAAATTACTTTGCGAACAATCGAACTACGATTCCTTTTTTTTAAACGCAGTCAATTGTATCTGCAAATTTGTTAAAGATGCAAACGATCACTATAATGATTATTGATCGTTTGAATTTACAAATGTGACACAAGCTCGGAACAAAAAAAGTTTAATTTAATAAAATAATGAACTGCACCAAACATAAATACGGAGTAGCAAAATTAGTATGATTGAATAACAAAACAAACAAATTTATACAAAGCGATCGAAAAATATTATAGAGTTATTGCATAAAAAATAAATCGATCTCAAAAATGAAAATTCAATTTCGAAAACGCAGCAATAAATATTTCCTGGGAAATTGTCATATCTAAATGCAAGGTAAGTGAAATTTTATCTACAAAAAATACAGCCAGAATACATCTATAAGGCTCATGCATAATATCCCCAAAAATATATTTAAATATATCACTATAAAAACTCGACAAATAATTACAATACACTCCATAGAAAATAGAAGAAAAAAATTTATAGTGTATTTAGATATCTACTAATTATCAGAACTAACTTTCAACTAACTAGTACCCTTATGATAATACAATACAAAAAAATAATAAGTTTTCCTACTATATATGATCTAAATACTTTATTGGGATATAATCAACAACACAGCAACTCCAAGAAGCAATCATTTATCAGCGAGTCCAATGATCGACGGACAATTTTATACTTTTAGCTACAAATAATACAACAAAAAGCTAAGTTTCTATCTCACATGATGAACATATGAACATTTCATTAAAAAAAAGATACAAAATATTTCGAAGAAGTATGCAATCACCAGCGATAAAACAAAAATATTAGCGAAATGCATCACGTTATGCAATTATTGGATATAATACAAAGGAAACGTAAGTTTCTTTGTCACTTGCTAAATATCTGTGATCTGAACATTTCATCAAAATATAACCAAGCTAACTTCAAGAAGTAAGAATTTACCATTGAACCAACAAACGAATACCTTTATCAACACAGCTAGCGACACACAAAGTTACAGGATGATACATTTTTATATCAAATAAGTATCTGAACATTTCATAGATAACCAGAAACAAAACACTAACGATTAAACAGAAAGCAAAAGATATACAATCATCCCTATTGTTCACAATACAACAGAATGGTAAGTTTTCATGCTCCATGATAAGCATCTATGATCTGAATATTACATTGGATGGTAACTAGCAATAAAATATCCTGAAGAAGTATGAATTCACTATCAAAGCTACTGATAAATGTTACAGTTTAGTTTCATAGCTAGTAATACATATATACAACGAAACGCTCTCGATGGCATATTATAAATAAATATCTATGACCTGAAATGGTTCATCAAGAAGTAAGAAGCTACAAAGTATCTCCAAGTATCAAGCATTCACCAGTGAGGCTATTGATCGGCGGATAACAGGCGCTAAGGGGAAGGTGATATTATATACAGAGAGAAAGAGATTTCTTGCATCCGAATCTACAACAAGGACTCACGTCGGGGTTGAGTCGCTGGTCTGTCGGGTGCAGCAGCGTTGGGCATGGCACGGCCATAGCGTCTCACCCACCAGAATACCAACATCCGAGAAGAGAATCAAGAGGCTGCCTCCTTCCAGGGTTCATCCATCTTTTTCCGAGAAGAATCTTCGTCGATGTATAAATGGCGGAGATCACCACGTGCCCACCTCCCTTTCTGCTGCCTCCAGTGGATGCTATCGACCGACGGAGGTGGGGAACGCCAGCTATCGGAAGGAGGGTGACGTCACGGCGTGCGGGATCAGGGCCTTCCTTCTGGGTTCAACAGTTAGGAAGAAAAAGTTTAAATTGCTGAATCCTAATTTCTGGCAGTTTCCCCCTCTCTCCTCGAAATTTTTCGATAATCACTTCAAAAAAATTTTTAAGCAGAAAAATGCCTTGCTAGGAGAAAACGTTCGAAAGGCAGATTCTAAATTTTACTATTAATAAAAATAATATATAACCCTTTTATATAAATTTTAAAGGTTATTGTCACAAGAAATTTCTTTAATTAAAACTTGGAGGAAGAAAAAATTTGAGCTTAAACTTTGTAATTTCTACAAGCTGTTGTTTAGTTTTCTCCTGCTAAATGTTTCCATGACAACCCCATCACACAAATCTCTGAAAAAGATTTAAAAAAATTATTTTCTGGATTGCATTTAATGGATAATTAATGTATCAATTATTCTATGGGTAGTAATCCAGTAGGAAAGCGAACAAAATGATTCTGAGCTTTTTATATCATAGATTAATCTCTCCCCCACCCCAATTTGGAACTTTTTAATGTAATAACCAAACGAAACACGCTATGCCGTAGATGTCATGTCAACAAATACTTTTTGAAAATAATTTACATGAAAATTCGCCACTTCCTTAATGCTTACAAAATTGTTTTAAAAATTAGTTTAATACATATTAATACATCAATCCTAAAATTACATTTTCCTATGAGGTGTTCTTTAGAATTATATAGAATCTTAATTCAACTGAAGAAACCCTCAGAATGATAAGCTTTCTTTAAAGAATACTAAATAATAATGATAATAATAATAAAAAAAACCGCTCCTAAATAATCAAGCTGATTCTTTTATAAAGCTAAACAACCTGATTTTAAATATTATATTAATAAATTTCATTTTATTAATTTTCATAAAAATTCAGTCTTCCTAAAGGTTGAGAAACCTCTTAAAATTATGTTAACACATATTTATGCATCAGCCTCAAAATTAGTTATTATGTTGAATGTTTTATCCGAATAAACCTAATAATGATCGAATAATCTTTTAGATCCTTCAAATCAATTTTATCAAGAGAGCATTCTGTAAAGAATGTTACATTAAGAAGGGGGCGAAAAGGAGGCGGAGGTAAGAAAGAAATAAATTAACGAACACAATAAGAATAATTTTTTTCTTTCAATTTTACATTTTTTTTTTCGTTCTTGAATTATTATATTCTTCATTTCAAGCCTTTTTTTAAAAATTTATATTATGCAGCGGCAAATTCTGATAATAGCGAATAAATAAATAATAAATTATTTTATTTAAAAAAAACAATTTTATTTTTCTGCATTTGGTGGATGATTAATTACAAATAGCGTATTTCAAATCCTATATTTGAGTAATTAAATGTCCTTTTTACGTTTAAACAACAATAAGGATTCCCCCCTCCCACTTTTTCAGAATTAGAAAAGAGAGAAGAAAAACGATAGTTCTTAAGCCTTTGAATATCTAAGGCAAAGAATATTAATCCTCAATTAAGTAAATAATAAATCTTTTTTAATTTACACCAAGGGATTTTCCAAGAATACTCACCAAGAACTCATTAATCATTCAGAGTCATCCATAATAAGCTTAGATAATTATATTAAAAAAAAACTTTTTTTTTGTTTAAAAAATGCAACTTTTAGAACAGTTTTCCCTTTTTTTCAGCAGATATTTTATTTAAAACATCTGCTTCAAACTTTTTGCAATAACAATAACAACAACAAAAAAAGAAGGAAAAAAAATGTGTGATACATTCTAAATGTTTTTTCCCATAAAAGACAAACCTAAAACTGATAAAAATTACTTGTAAAAATAATTTAGGATATCGTAAAATCTCAATGCTAATTTTTCTTTCTATTTCATGCATTTTTTTTTTTTTTTTTACTAAAGTATAATATGAACTAATTTTATCAGCAGAAATTTTTTTAAGTTTGCTGTTCCGTTATAATCAAACGATAAAAATATTTGCTGATAAAAGTGGTATTTCAAATATTTTTGAAAATAGCTGTAGGCTGCAATAAATAAAACAGTTGTCACACTAAAATAAAAAAATGAAAATCAAGAAATTTCGGATTTAAAATTCTATTGCATAATAGGTACTTCCTGCTCTTCAAACAGATTTAAAAAGACTTTACCTAGCTATAGACCATTAGTCCTTCAATGTCTGTGAGTGAGAGAAAGAAAACTTTCGCTTCATCGAGTATTGAAAATTTTATCTACATCAGAAAAATTTTTAGAACAATTATTTACATTTAACTTTTAGTAAGTACAATAAGACTAATAGATTCTACAGTTTATCAATTAATGGAATTGCATTCCTTTCTTTGTGAAAGAATTGATATCGAATTACTTTTGAAAACGATTTTTGAAGTTTAGATCGATTTCATTTTATTTTTTCATTTGTAACGCTTTTTTGTTAATATTCGGTCACAAAATTTGCTTTCCAAATTTAATTTTTTTAAAACTTTTGCATTTTTAATAAAAGAACGAAAACAATATAAAAGCATTAAAAACATTTGATTAATTCGTAAAAGATTGACAGAAATAGATATATCAAACTAAAATTGATTAAGGTGGATCAAAATCAAATTTGTTTACCTCTCATAAATATCTTTTTTTTTTTCTTTTACAGAACGAAACTACAAATGGCGAAATGGCGCAAAATTAAATTTGGAATCATGCATAAATGATGACATTCAAACTTTTCCCAGACATTTAAAAGCTGGCTTTATGTTCAGATCCAAGAAAAGACAGTAATGGATTTTTCGAGAATAATAATTCTAACTACTTTCATTCGAATACAGTCCGAATGTTTAAAATTACTTTTTAAACCTACTATTACCAATACAAAGAACAAGTAAATGCTTTTACAAACGGTTTCCATCCATTCATTGCTTTTACATTCATCACACTCTTTGCAAAGAAAGAAGGAAGAAATGTCTCGAGCCGAAGATTGAAAAACAATGAACATAGACCAAATAATAAAACAAAATGGAAGAAAAATTCTCCATTAAAGTTAAATTTCGACCTTGGAACCCGTTTGACATGACAGAGGGAGAAATAAAACGCCATCCTCTTCCAAAGGACATTATGAGAGAATAATAATTTATCCAATACTGCAACACCGTCTTCTGTAGATCCAACCCTCTACGGATAAATAAGACATAACTTTCTTGCTAAGTCGCAGTTGGGCGGACATGTTTGGACACTTTTATCATTTAAAGAAGATGAAGAAGGGGGGGGGGCTGGTTAATTTAAAACCTTGATTTTTAAGTCTTCTAATTATTATAAATATACAATACATGCTTTCTTTTTTTTTAAAAAAACAAACCTTTTCGTATATTGTATACACAAAAGAAATTTTTAAAAAGTACTTATTAAAAAGTTTAATTTCGAAATTTCGATGATTCTTAACATTGTGCCACTAATTTTTGGAATAATGTTTGTCTGAAAACAGAATATGTCAAAAACGAAAAAAGTTACATGGTTGAAATTTGATACCAGATTTTTGCATCCAAGCCGCTAAACAAACTCAAGTGTTGGACAAAATTCCACCCAAAAAGTATTCTGGACATATTGAACACAATTAACAGAAATAACAAGTTGCCGAAATATAGTCTGCCGAAAGTTTACTTATAATTTTTTCACTAAGATCTTAAGAATATCAAATTTTGAATCAAATCCATTTTTCAGTTGACAATATGACAGTATATCTTTACTAATATTATATAGATGTACTCAATCATGCCAGTACAGCTGAATGGAATTGGATGAAATTTGGCACAAAGATAGATTATAGTCAGGAATAGAACATATGCTTCTTTTTATTCCTGTTAATTGAGTGGTGAATTTTTATTAATTAAAATCTAACTTTCGTGCCAAAAAGTTGAGGATAAATCCTGCCAAAGATGATTAAGACTCCAGTTTTTTTTCCCATCCAGCAGTAATCAGGTTAGGCTTAGCATAATTTCCACCGATTATTTCAAACGATTCTGTTTATTTTCTTAGAGTTTGATGTATTTAAAATCAAATATTGTTAATTAATCGATCTTTCTGATTAATTCTGAACTATTTTTTAATAAAAATAAAACATAATAAAGAAAATAAAAAATTTCTTATCTGCATTGCGTTACCTCAACTGGCATTGGAAAGTCATGTATTTGGGTTACACTAATTATTGCGTTACACGAACCAAGACGATTAAGGGGTTAATATTATAAGCATCTCGGACCAGAAACTTTAATTCACAAAGATTAAATCTAGAATCATAGTAAAAAGTTGTTTTTTTTTTTCAATTCTTACTATTAGTTCTATTCTCTCTATTTATTTATTTATATATCTCGATTAAATTTTCAATCGTTAATAAAATACTTTTTATTCATCAACTCAAGTTCAAATACATTTTTTTTAACTTGTAGCGGATGACACCTGATGCTAATACTTTTTTTCAAATTATTAATTAATTAAATTAATTTTTAATACTTTAAATAGACTTTTAGCAGTTCCTAATGAAAACTGAAATCGACAGGCAGAAGCTCAATAGGTAAAATGCAAGGATTTCAGTATTTTTCAAGTGAAGGCGAAGAATGCGAGTTCAATTCTTGCGAAAATCAGTAATTTTTTAATACTTTATAAATTTTTTTGATAATTGTTTAATAAAAAGTAAGTAACATAAAAATTCTCTCTGTTGACCTAAGTAGGGAATTGAATTAAATTTTTTTTATATTTTACTTTTTCATTATTTTATATTTCCAGATACGAATTAAGAAATTACCAAAAAAATGACCGAGTCTGATTTCATAGTTAAGAGCCTCCCATCTAGAATCACGATTACCAAGTTTTTCTGACGGTCCAAAAATGGCGGAGGAGAGAGACCCAGCATTCCATCCTCCGGTCGGATATCGGAAGAAGCCATGCAGTTTTGTAATATCTCTATCTACCAGGGATTTTTTTCCAACTTTCCTGCAGTGCTTTTCCTTCCCTTCCCGTAACGAGCCGAGGAGGCGATGGGTGGCCAATATCATGCAAATGAGTCGGAAAGTGGGTTATCGTCGTGACGATGATGATGATGACGTCAGAAAGGGTATCCGAGACCAGTTGCTCGTCGATGATGATTGGAAACGAACTGTCATTATTCATCGATTGGTTTCAGGGCAATTGCAGATCACAAGATTGAAACCTGAATTCATTTCAGTTCCAGTTTTATATTTGGCATGAGTTGAGGAGAGGGGGGTGGAAATTATAGCTGCAGCAACTTTCATAATAAAAGCCAACGGGGAAAGATTTCAGGGGGGGGTGACTTTATTGATCAATTCGAATTTATAATTTCTACGAAAAAGACAATAAAGTGCAAAAAGAACAGCAGTTAATTGTTCTCTTTTATTATCACTTATACGAATTATATTATTGATAAAAAATAAAAATGACCGATCGCCAGACTGATGAATGGCTACATTTTTGGCCAAACAATGTCTGATTTTTTCTTCTTCTTTAAGAATATGTTTGCCTATTTATGAACACGATAACATAAAAGCATCTTCTTCTTTCTGCATACAGCCGATTAACCCGCCATCACTGAACGTAGCAGTATCGAGTATAAAAGCATCTAGCTGTATAAATGAAATGTGTATGGGGTTTTAAGACTAAAATTACAGATTTCTATCAAATTTAAAACGAAATTCTCTAAAAAAAATTGTCCGTAGGGAAATAAGAGCGACAATTCTTGAACACAATGAATTAAACGGATGAAATTTTAAAATACAGCATCATTACCAGAATTATAGATATGTATCAAATATGAAATACATTCGTCCAAGATCTATCATATATCGGTAAATATTTGTGCGCATATAAGAAAGCGATAGCTAAAAAACTCGGTAACTTGTATAAATGAAATTCATTATGGTGTTTTGAATTTTTTAAAGTAAATACTTGCTTATTTTTATGGTACTTTCGATAAATCGCCAAAATTTTTTTGAAAAGGCGAACATTTGGCGACTGATCAACATTTTTGGCGTTATCTAAAAATTGCTAAGTAGACTAAGGAATGAAACCAGCTTGGTATCCTATTGAATAATGGACTGACGCGATTTTGTCGTAATCTGAAGATCGCCACGTAAACTCACGAATGCAACTATCTTGGGAAAATTCTGGAATCTTATGTAAAATGGAGAATTTGGTCTAGTGAGAAAATTGCTATTTCGTAACACGATTTTAAGGCCGATGACGAAAATAACACGAGTTGGCATCTCTTCCACTAATTTCTTCCGCATAACCAGAGGAGGAAGACAGTCTAATTTAATGCTACAAGACATACGTATATCCATGGAAATTCCTCCATAGCAATGGCCTGCAAATTAGCAGCTTCATAGTCAAGACCTCATCATCAGAGGCTACTGACATGGTATAGAAATTCGGAAAGCGAAGGTATCGACCATGTCTTCTAAATAGTTTAAAATTAGGAGGTTTGTCCCTCCAAATAATTGCTAAACGCAATATTAACTGAATAAGCTAAATTGCCATGATTCGATCGCAAAATTACTGGAAATTAACTGAACAAGTAAGTACTAATTGTGTGGGGCCGCGGTGGCCTGGTAGTTAAGTCTCGGCTTCGGAACCGGAGGGTTTCAGGTTCGAGACTCGATTCCACCGAAGAATCGTCGTGTGAGGGG
>JAPMOQ010055483.1:5538775-5550514 GCA_026543055.1 Argiope trifasciata | reverse complement strand
ACACACACACACACACACACACACACACACACACACACACACACACAGGGTTTTTTGAACGTGGGTTAATTTTGGATGCTAAAGACATAATCAGAATTTGCTTTAAGTCATGTTGGGAGAATCATTGTAACAGGGAGGAATCTGCTTAGAAGAAAATTTCAAATAAGGGGAAAAAAATAATAATTTGTGTGCCTCTTCTGAAAAATTCTGCGCAAGCCTTAACCTAAATGTTTCTTCAAACAGAATAAGTGATCTTTGATGTTTGCAAATAAAAATGCAGTACAGAATTCAACAAATAATCTAATGATTATATATGGAATTTTCCTCCAGCAGTCTTTGTTTAGAAACAAATATAGACTAATAAATTTCTATTCCTTAATGACAACATCACGTATATGAGCCTATACTTCCTCCAGACATCATTGCATGTAATGAGGCACACACACCAACGAGATCCTCACCACCAGAGATCTACACTTCAACCTATTCATCATCATTACGCAATAAAAATTCCTAATATCTGCAGCCAATGGCAGCAAAACACTTTTTACATGCATAGAAAATCCGACTTTAGATTACCAGGATGCAACCCGGAAGAATGCCATCCATTTACTCCCCCATGCCGTGCACAGTGTAGGATTACGCGATTTACGGGAAAAGCGAACATGTGCGCGAGCGATCGGCGAAGCGACAAGGCACCCAATCGATCGCATTCGAAACCACTATGAATTCCGCTCCAAAGAAAATCGGCCGGAATAAGCGGATTTTAATCGTTGCCATTTGCCTGCATCAAATCACCGGTGTGCCTCCCCAACGATTCTCATTAGCGATGCCACACGCACAAAGGTAATTCCCTGCTCGAAACTCGAAAAGCGCACTGGGTGGAAGGCCACCTGTAGTGAAGCCCAGAGCGCAATCATTTCCTACTTATGAGCATAATTTTACGGGAATACCTTCGTCTTTTTTTTATTTATTATTATTTATTTATCTTCTTTTTAAATGACGGGAAAAGGATACTTCGCCGTGAAAAATGATAAATAATTCAAAACGACAACTTCGGATGTTGGCGGGAAAATTTAGCTTTTTCTGCAGTTTTGGGGAAAATGGAGATGATAAAGCTAACAGTCGTTTGTTTATTTATGGAAATGCAATACGGAAGGCAGGCAGATTTCGCGCCGAATTAAACGATATGTAGTGAAATATCGACGGAATAGAAGCAACAGAACAGTTTTATCTTAGTTACCTGGATTCATAGAAAATGTTTTCCGGTGTATTAATACGCATGAGGGAAATTAGTGTTGGAAAAATTATCCATCTCCAAACTTTTGCGGAAGTACACTTCATTAAAGGAACAAAGGGAGATAAAATTCTGTACCAGGAAAACGTTATCAATATCCAAGGTGTCAACTCTAATTGGGATACAATAACTAACTTCTAAACAGTTAGAGATAAACATATAGTTCCGATTGGAAAATACTTCAAATGAAATGAAGATTTACGCTTTATGTTGTTGCAATCAATAAATGTAATGCTGGGAAATTACGAAATACAATTGTAAAACTAGCCCCAGGATTTAATTGTCCTCGTTAGTAAAATATTCTTGAAGCATTATATTTTAAATAAATGAAATTTCCACTCTTCAGCGATCAAAACATGAAGCTTTAAATTTCTTCACTTTCAGACCAATCAATCACTGTCTAAAGGAAACAATTTGTTGACTGGGTCATCTTGTTTGAGGCAACTGCTGTGATGGTTTAAAATCATTTAAAACACTAATATTCAAAGCTTTATCATAGGTGAACTGAATTTTATGATGAACCTAAGAAATTTCTGTTGAATAATTCTTGAAATATCACATAAATTATTGAAATTATTCTGTAGTACAGTTAACGACTCTCTTTGCAGTATTTATATATATTTTAAAAATGCTTGTTTTCAGCAAAAAACAAAAAGGTTTTTATACCAATTTTTAGTTAAATAATTTCCACTTTAATTTAAAGTTGACGTGTTGTGAGAGCTGACAAATAATTAGAGAGACTTATTGTGCATTACAGACTAAAGGCCTTTATAACTGCATGAATGAATAATATGAATATCAAAATTTGAAACTTAAAAATACTTTGATGAAGCATCTATTAAAAGGCAAGTTACATAAAGAATTTAAATGACATTGCCGTTACATAAAGTATTTAACTCACAATTTTAAAGACCATTAAGATTGGCGAACCGGCTGATCGCCAAAAGCGGCTATTATATATAAAAAAGACAGCAGTGACTAAGCTACATATATACAAAATGATGGACAAACTGGATAAGTTAAAATATTTTTTAAATATAATAACCTTTAGGGCGGAGTTTCTACTTGGACATGTATTAATTAGGCAAATTTTGAACGCAGATGTGAGGAACTAAATTTATTTAAACTGTAAGAGTCAAAAATATTTTGGTAAATATGATGGCACGATTGCTTAAGAATTAAAATTTCGTAATACTTTCCGCATTTTATTTGTTGACTAAGACAACATAAAGTATAATTCTTTAGCGCATTAAGATAAATATTCCAACCAGAAATTTTCATTGATTTAGAATTAAACTATTGAACTAAATTTACATTGATCGTCCTGTATATAAATATAATAAACGTTATTACTCTATATCACTTTCTTTTCAATAATACACTTGTGAAAGAATGAAATCATCTGATGCCACTATCGGTTGCAACCAAGGAAAAAAAAAGCAACAAATGCTAAATTTCAAACAAAACAATGAGTTCTGCCAATTTGAATATACACGAATTAGATCAGATGTCTTAATTTCAAGGAAACACAGAAATAATAACAATTGAAGTAGTAGAACGCAAGGTAAATTCATCATACAGGTGTTAACACAATTGTCGATGAAATGAGCTAGTCTTCTAATCTGTTAAGTTTCCGTGAAGTTATTTGACACATTTTTAACTGAAATTTCAGTAAAGTGGCACGTCGTAACCAGTAAATGTCCTTTTATTAAAATAGAGAACTAAATCATATGACATTGAAGTTGCGCCTGAAGAGCAATAACAAAGTCATTAAAGGGAAAAACAATGGATTTCAATTCAACCCATCGCTGCTCTATATGATAATCGGCTGGCATCCTTAGGAAATCACGTTTTTCACAAGTTAACGTCTAGACAGTGAGCGTGCAGTCGTGTCTCGGTGATAGACTGAAAAATGATTGCACGCCTTTGAAAAGTATCATCATCACGCAGCCACTGTGCAGCTCAACTCATTAACATAACAGCTCTTCTGTTATTCTTTTTGGTTGAAAGTATTATTTTTATGCCAAGCACTATGTCTTAAAAGAAAACTAACATGTTTTAGAAGTTTCTATTTTTCGTATGACTGAAAACTTCCAGCAGCATATTAATTAAAACAGTTCCGATTTAGTGAATTTTAAATATAGCAAAAAAAATACAAAAACGCGTAGCGAACTGTTGTCATATTATTTTGAAATTATTTGAAAAACCGAAGCAAACAAATTTGATTTTAAACCGATTAAAATAACTAAATATTTAAGTTTGAAATATTTAATCTTTCTATCATTCGATTTTAAACTCAGTAACCATTTTAATAATAATAAAGAATTCATTAAAATAAAACTTTGAACAAGTAAAAAATTACAGAAATGAATTTTAATTTAACGGCAAATAAAGCAAAATAGAAGAATAAATATTCCATTAATTAAGGGAAATGAACTGAATAATGAAGCTATATGTTTCAAACATATTAAATTCTGAAACGATGCAACATTTCTTTCTAAAAAAAAAAAAAAAAAAAAAACGTTCTTTTTAATTATTTGGACGGTTTTTTTTTTACTTGCATTAAATAAACTTTATGCATAAAAAATAAATTATTCAATAAATATTATTTGTTGCACTATTTTTTTCTTACACTGCATTAACTTTTAAAAACAAGAAGTATTAGACGTATTAAATAATCATGTTATATCATTTTTTCGTATAAAAATAAACCTTGTTTAACTTACAAAATAAAAAGAAATTATGCATTAAATAATTGTTTGGGGCATTTTTTTCTCCCTAAAATTCATTTATTTTAAAACTAATAAAAATCGTCTGATACATTTTTTCCAATTACACAAAAAGTTTTTTTTTGACGCTTATTGAAAAAATAATAAGCTATGTAGCTCTTCTGTGAACAAGTTTTATTTTTTAGATAACTGTTCTAGCTTTTTTGGGGAGGGGGAACGATAATATTAATTTTTACTATGCTCATTAAATTTTATAAAGATGTTTTTAAAATTTTGGTTAGAATTTTTCCCTATTTTTAATTAAAAAAATATGTGCCATTTTATAAAATGAAGAATTTTCAAGAGCGGCTAAAGAATTTATCTCATTATATAAAATAAGTAAAAGAATAAACTAAATAAAAAAGAAATCTGTCATGTTTGTGAAAACAATGATGAAGTAGGCTGAACAAAAATGATATAGTACAACATTTTATATTGAAAATCAGATTACATAGCTTCATTACGCATTATATTTCTATACACAGAGAGGGGCAAACTTTTTCTTCTTTTTTAATTCTCACATACAAAAAAAGATAATGAATTTTTGTGCACAAAAAAGTTTCTAAAAAGAAATAAAAAATGCAGCCTTCTAAATTAAATAAGAAAGAGTGGAAAAAATCATTTTAATATCAACCTTCCATTCTTTTACCCAGATGAAAATTAAAACTTTTCCTTTTCAGCGTTCTAAATTACTTATTAGTCTTTAAGCGCATTCCCAGAAGGAAGAATTCTGCTTTTCAGTTCCATTTCTCAAGCCACACGACATTCCACGAAAGACCATAACACTCACACACAAAAGAAAGAAAAAAAAATCATCAAAAGCAAAAGCAATCTTTCCCAGTTTTAATTACGGTACACACGAAAACGCATACAGATCTACAGTTAAGTTTCTAGAAAACACAAGAGATGAAAAATACATAGCAGAATAGTTTTGAATTAATTACTCAGAGTTGTTAATGTTGAAGTTAACTCAACGAACTTCTGAATCTGCGTCAGAACTATTATCAGGCACCATCTTTCCCTATACAAGGAAACGTTTAAAGTAGGATTACTCCTAGTTTGTAGAAGTAGATTAAGAAAATGAATGAAAAGGAGTTAGAATGTAGTGAAATCGCTAAGAATTTGCATAGTAATCTGTTCGTTTCAAGGGAAAAGTCAAACTTTTGTATTAAAACTACACGAATACTATAAGGGATAATTACAATTTTCAACTGTAATCATAGTATGAGGATAGATAAGTTAGTATGAAAAGTTAGCTACTTAGCTAACTTTCTACTTATATTACGATTTTTTTTTTTAATTCTTGTCCTTAACATAAATATGCAGTTTAAAAAAACAGAAGGATTAACATTTATAAAATATTAGTAGGCATGATATTTGTTGTTTCTAATGGCCCTTGTCATAAACGAAATCAGCAATTTTACGCCTGGAAAGCGTCTTTTGTTTCAGTAGCTCCATCTAAGGCCAAGAGTACGTCTTAGTTACTAATACGTCATAACCCTTTTAATGGGGTGGATTTCATACATGCATCTCAATCACTCATCCAATGACCGTCATTTAGACCTGAATCAGAGAACGATCACCTCCTAACCAGTAACCCCAGTGATATTGTCTCGATATGGAGAACTTTGTGATCACGGCAGATTTATACGTGCACCAGCCATTACAAAAATGTGTTTTTCAAATTTGTCCTTTCAGTGAGGTCTAAAACATGGAGATTCCTCAATATCACGAGTTCGAATTCGTAGACGATTACTAAATTTTTCTGTATACTTCGTGTACAAGAAAATGAAAAAGGCAATTTATTGTATCTTTCAATCATAGTAGCTGCTGTCAAATAACTACATTTTAAAACCTAATTTATGATCTTTCTATTTTCCGAGTGCATACACATTATATATGTAGCGTTATATTGTTGATGTTACAAATGGCACTTTCAAAACCGCTGACGAACTATCAACGATTTAAGCCTAGTGGCCAGTAGCTTCTGTGGGTAAAACTTCTTCGGGGGTAGAAGTCTGATTTCTATTTCAAATGAAGATGACACATATATTCACTTGCACAATCCTTTTTTACAGGGGGGGGGGAATCACAGGGTAGAGAGCAACCATGCCAGAACCAGGACTCGAACCCGGTACACGTAGGTAATTTGGAAGAGGCGTTATCTCTAGACCAGATCGTCGGCCTTATACATTTCTGTAATTAATAAAATGATCGCTATTTTAAAAGAATAAAATTGAAAAATCAATTTTTTTAGAGTACAAACTGTTCCAGTTTCTGTAAGTTTGTACACCTAACTGAGTATTTTTAAACTGAACAATCGGCTGAAGCAAAACGCCAATTCAACACAGATTTGACGATAAACAAAATCAAATGGAAAATAAAGTGTGTAGAAAATCATAAAATTAATTAGATAGGATGAGGAGAGAGAGAAGGGGGGTGCTAGGAAAAGAGAGGAATCCAATCAGCAACATGGCATGAAATGACAAAACATTTCAGCAGCAACGAACATGGAAACCTCCCTCATGAAAATAATGATTGAACTTTTCCAACAAAACAAAAGATATATTCCCTCTAATTAAACTCGCCATCATACCGCGTACAAGTTCCACATTATCATTCCCCAATTTGATCAACAGCGCAGGAACACGAGAAAAACTGTTCCATTTATCCTCAACAGATACCCATCAACCGGAAGAGCGCGAGTCCTCCCTTCACTTCCGTTCGTGGTATGCTGAAGAGGTTGCCATCCACATAAAAGTTAGATTAATAACGATGGACTTTTATATCTTTTTTGAAAGGAAAGGGGAAAAGGGATGACCCTTGAGATAATAAGACGCAAAATAAAAATAAAAAAAGGATAGAAAGAAGCCTTTCTAAAAGATAATTAAATTCAACCGCGCGAAGAATGGGTGGAGAGAATGTCGTCTCTGCCCTCCTCGCTCTACGAGTAAATTTTTTTTTATTTTTTTTTTTTTTTTTATAATTTTTATTTTCTCCGATTAAAAAAATCTCATTAGAGAAGTGTCCGATGCAGAACCTTTCAAATATACTAAAAGACCCCCCCCCCCTTTTTTTTTACTCTTTTAAGTTAAAAATCTAATGGAGTTACTTTGAGAATATTAGAGAGAATTTTTTTCTTCTTTTTTAAAAAAGTTTTCGATTAAACAGGTAACCATAGGGTGGTATTTTTTTTCTTCCTTCTTCCCGTTCTAATTTCCTTTAAAACCGCGATTTTTTGCTCGTGAAACCACTCTAGTTGAAAGCATAAATTAAAATAAAAATTCATATATATTTTCTTTTTTTTTTACAAAGAATTTTTTTTCCCTATCAGAGTCTACATATTTGGAAAGAACAAATAATTAAAATATGCGGATGACATATTTTTTATAGTATTTTTGGACTAACTACTAACAAAGTATGCCAACATACAGCTTCCATATATTTTTTCATTCAGAGTTCGGTGTAATTGTAGCCCTAACAGCTAAAAATGATTTGATATGCATAAAGTTTCAATTATAAAAATATTTTAAATGATGTAAAGAACTTTTCTTGTTAATATTTCAGTCAATAAATTTTATACTGTTTTAGTCGATCAATTATGAAATCTACATACATGCTTATATAATCCCTTATTATTATTGATGATGATGATGTGTCCATGTACGGAAAGGGGGTGCAGTAGCTTCTGAAGGTAAAGACCCCTGAGCACCCAGAAGGCAGAAGTCTGACTTCTCGCTCAAATGACACACGCATTCGCTTGCACAACCCCTTTTTACAGGGCGGCTCATTCACGCATCTCACAGATAGAACACAGAACAATCATGCACGAACTCGGGATGTCCAGATCAAGGGAAGACACGCTACCCCTCTGCAAGGACGCCGGCCCTTATTATTATTATTATTCCTATATAGTAAAATATTTTTAGCCACTATAACATTTTAATATAATTTTAAATACAGTAACACAATACAGAAACTTCTATTTGCTTTTAAAAACTAAAGTTCATATTATACTTGTTTAATTTATTTCATATACTGGAAGATAAATGAACGAATAAAAATAAGGCAAATTTTCGTAAGGTCAAAATTTTTAAATTTTTACTAATAAAAAAGATGAATTGTGTGTATGGTCAGATGTCTATAGGCCAGATCGTTTAACCTATAGCAACCAAATCCAGTATTTATTTATATAAGTTTTGAGATTGGGAACGTATACCACAGGTCGATTATTTAAAAAAAATTAATTGAAAACTAAGTGAATTCTGAAGACTTTTAAACTATACTTTTTTTTCCTTCAAAAATACTGTATCACAATTTTTAAAAAATCACCTTAGGAAATGTTAGAAAAAAAAACAGTATAAAAAATTCACTGATATCAATATTCTTCTGTATAATATTTTTCTGTCGTTTAATTAACTTCCAAATAATATTTTAAGCACATTTTACGACAATCTATTTCATTGTCGAAATGAATGTCAAACAATTTTCACTGATGATCAAATTAAAAATATTCAACCTACTTTTCCATGTATAATCTACATGGAAAAGTAAGCCATATTATAAAGATATCCATTTAGTATAATTCTTTCATAAAGATTTAAAATTTCGTTATAATTATCATAACAAGTAAGCAACAGTTTAACATTTTTAAGGCTTTAACCCTTTTTTAAGCACCCCTGCTTTTTCCTGTTATGAAACTATATGCACAAAGATATAGTCAGAAAATTAGACATGCATACTGCGATTAAAAAATCCAAGCAAGGTCCTAACATAGTTTTGCCATGTCTTAAAAAACTTTTGAAGTTTAAAAATATTTAGTAACATTATTAATACGAAGTTAAGACACAGATTATTTAATTAAAATTTAGAAATCGATAATCCCACTGTGCCAACTGGTCGCCAAAAGTATCCGGCAAATAAATACTACAAATGCGAAGCGACAGTTTAGCCCCGTGAAACAAAATTAGAATAAATATTAGTAATCAATAATACATTTAAAGCCAAGGAATCAAAAGGTAATAATGAATTCGGCCCGAGGACTTTCTCAAGGGTCACCGCCAGGATTTTTTCTGTGAGAGGTCTGACTTTTGTCTCACAAATTGACTCTTCGTGACCCGAAAATCCCAGAAAACTGAGGTTTCAGAGATTAGTATCTCAAAATGGAAATATACAAAATTTATTCAACAATAAGTCAAACCGTTTTCAATCCAAAATAAATCACAGAATAATATCGATATGCTGATGGGAAAGAATTATATCGGTAATCTAATGGGCAGACTATTGATATACTGAAGGTTAGTCTGACATCGATACACTCCATCAATATGGTAATTTATAGATTATCAATAGGCTGATGGCTACTCTATATCGGTATATTTCATTTTTATACAGATGACTAACCTATATTTGTAAACAGATGGATAGATCTATATCGATATAGTCTTTGCATGCAATTAAGATAGCATATAAGACTTAATTACAACTTAAGATCATGAAACCAAATTCATCAAAATACGAAGGAAGAACACTTACTAAATTGGAAAAGCATGCAAAGTTTCTAACATAGTTCTAATATGTCTTTAAAAACTTTTGAAATTTAAAAATATTTAGTAAGGAAAACTATAAATACGAAGTTTAGACACAGAATATTTAGTTGAAATTTAGAAACCGTCAATCCCAGCGATCCAGCAGGTCGCCAAAGGCGGCTAGCCAATATACACTACAAAAGCGAAGCAGCACGACAGATTAGCCCCGTAAAAGATGGTTTCTGAAATCTTTTCGTCGGAAACAACAAAAGCAGCACGGTGATTTATGGCGAAATGGAAATCAGATCTCCGTGACTTGAAGAACAGCCGCTTAAAAGTGGAAAATTCTCACACGTTTCGTGAATTTCAGGAAGTTTTAAAAATGTCAAATGTTTGTTCATGGGCGAAATTCGATCCATCAAACGCCGTTACCACGAGCTAATCTGGCAGACATTCTTATTTTTTATCCTTTGCTTTTTTTTACAAATCCGCTTAAAACTTTCCACTGGGAAACAAATTCTGCGCAAGTAAATATTTACTGCGAGTACAAAGGGAATAAGGGTCAGTTTGGAAAAGAAAGAGAATTGATAAAACATACACTGACTTCGTACTTTCTTTAAGTAAGAAAAGTAAATCCTTATTTTCAAAAATAAAGCACTTTAAAGCCGAATTAAATAACGGCAGTTTAAAACAAAGTCTACAATTTTCTGAATAGTTTAATATTTTATCTTTTATTTAGCATTTTTTCCATTCCATTATGAACATTTATTTCTCACGTATGTTTTTAATATAATTTTAAAATAACTGTGACCTGATTCTTTTGTTAATACGTTATGCACAAAGCCTGGTTAGGCATCTCCCCCCTCCAAGTCCCGATTTCATCGATATACGTATATATAACTTATATACTGATGGATATACTTATATCGATATATTGATGAACATAACTAGATCTGTACACTGATTAATAGACCTATATCAATATACTGACGGATATGCCTATATCGATATATTGATGAACAGAACTAGATATATGCACTGACTAATAGACCTATATTAATATACTGACGGATATGCCTATATCGATGTACTGATTGTTCAACAGCTCAGTCTATTAATCAGTGTATAGATCTAGTTCTGTTCAATAGACCTATATCAATATATTGACAGATATGCCTATATCGATATACTGATGAACAGAACTAGATCTATACACTGATTAATAGACCTATATGTATACACTGACGGATATGCCTATATCGATATACTGATGAACAGAATTAGATCTATACACTGATTAATAGACCTATATCAATATACTGAAGGATATGCCTATATCGATATATTGATGGATAGAACTAAATTGATATATTGATAGATAAAACTAAATCGATATGCTGATGGACAGAGCTAAATCGATAAGCTGAAGGATAAAACTATATCGATATACTGATGGATAAAACTATATCGATATACTAATGGGAAAAATATATCGATATGCTGATGAGAAAGAATTATATCGATATACTAATGAACAGACTATCAATATACCGATGGTTAGATTTATATCGATATACTTCATCAATATGCTGATTTATAGATTGATATTCCGACGGCTACTCTATATCGATATACTTCATTGATATACAGATGATTGATTCATATTTATGAACAGATGGATAGATCTATAACGATGTAGGTCTTTGTATATAATTAAGATAGAATAAAATAATGATGTTTCTTATGATAAAGATAAGAATGCATACATAGATAGAAATAAAAACGCATATAATATTTTTGATTCAAGTATGTAATATTTTTGTATATTTCTTGCAAATATTTATGATATGTAATCAATATTCTTTTTAAAATGTTTCTTCTAATGCTATCTTCATATGCAAATAAAAAATTACTCATTGACATTTTTGATTTTGAGATATTTAGATATGGTTCATTTATAATGGTCAAATTATTTAAATTTTACTAATACAAGAATATAATTATCTAATTTGTATACCTCTTCATCAATTAATGGTGACTGGAGCGACTTGTAAAAAAAAGAATATTGTCTGTCACCGTTGACTGATGCGGTATGGACAAAAAAAAAAACATACTATCAATCACCGATGACTAAACGAAAAGTATG
>JAPMOQ010055483.1:5501321-5518827 GCA_026543055.1 Argiope trifasciata | reverse complement strand
TTTTCGAATCATTGTGTACACAAACAGAAAGACACACACAATGACAAACATGTATTTGTAAAATATAGGAAGAATCGATACATCGAATTCAGAAATCGATTAATCGAATTTCGGATTCAGGAAGAATCGAAAAATCTGAGTATGAAATGTCAGACTATAATAACACTTCCTCTACAGTTCACAAAAGAAAGCAAAAATGGATAAGTAAAATCATCTTATAGAAAAGATTTCGTTCCAAAAACAACGTATTCATGCGTCAATCGTCCCATAGAGGAAGATACGATGTAATGCAGGGATGCGGCAGATGGCTCAGAGGAGAATTTAGAGCAAACGCATATATGCGTCCTTCATCCTGAACAGCTTAAGTTTTTTCACTGATTCCGGGTTTCTGTCTCTAGGGCAACAGCTAGGTACTTAGCGGATCAAACTTTCATATTTTTTAGATCGCGGAATATCAGACCTGAGGGAACTTCGAAAGTTATCGAGAAAATACTACCTTCCTGTGATCTTTTCAGTACTTATTGGAATCTTGTTTTTGCTCCAATGTGAAAAACATATAAATTTATCATTGGGAAACAGATATTTAAATTCAATTTTAACACATTTATTACGCGCTTTTCTTTAATCTTTATCAGACGTCATTTCCGGTTTAGGTAATGTACTGTTTTATTTTTAATATGAAGAATATATAGAATACCAGTAAGGTTTGTGAATTATGTGTACATTTTAAAGCAAAATATAGCGCTCTTCAATAACCTAATTCAATATTAATTTGAGATGCTATAATTCAATGCCCTTGTAAGTTAGTTTAGTTTGGTTTAGATTAGTTATGTTAACGTCTCTTTTTAAAGCAACTCTAAGGCTATTTGGGGACACACCTCGTAATCTTCAACTGCAGTCAGATGAAGAGGACGACTCTTGAGCTGGCAGTCACCTCACCAAAATTCTACAACACACCAGTTGGGAGTATGAGTGGTTCCCACAGATTTAAAGCGCACCATACCTACTTATACGATGATTCTTCATTAGAATCGAGTCTCGAATCTGAAACCCTCTGGTTCCGAAGCCGAGACCTTACCACCAGGTCACCGTGGGAATGTCCTTAGGAGTTTCGGATACAAAGGTAAAAGAGGTTAATTTATTTTATATTCGCAGACCTGATTGAAATTATGTAACTCGAAATGTCATTCACAGCCTGATTGACTAAATTTCTAAAATTTGTATTTGTGTGCCGTCTTGATATTTATCATAGAGTATTTCAATATTTTCGAACTGAATTATAAATTAATTAAGAAATTTTAATTTAATTTCGATTCCGTATGAAAAGCATCACTTGATTGGTGATGAGAGAAAAATATTAAATATAAATCTAGTGAAAATATAATCCTGGAATAATTTTGCATTCCACCTAATTGATTCTGGTTTCGGTACTTAATAATAATAATAATAATAATGACATTTCAGATAAAAATCGCCATGTTTCTTTGTTGGTGAGAACACCAAGAAAATTTACGATAGACAAAGAAAATAAGGTCACAGGTTCCAATCAAAGTAATCATTAAATCAGTAAAAAATTATACATCGACGATGATATGACTTTGTTTATTGCGACAGTATTTATACACTGATGAACAATATGAATTTACTTATTGCATGAGTATTTATACATCGATGATGAAATTAATTTTTTAATTTTATGTTTCACTGTTTTAGATTCTATAATTTGGTAATTTCTCAAAGCAAACACGTTTAATATAATCTATCATTTATGTTTTGCAATGTTTTCTTTTTCTATCAGTATTTTCTTTGAAAAATATAAGGAACTTTTTTTTTAATATACAATTAATCCTCATATCAATAACCAGCAACGGACAATTTATTGAGGCATTAATTCTTAATTTTAATCTGAGGCATCCTGAAAATTTGAGAGCCATGACACTGATTCCTATAGATGCGATTCATTTATTAGTATAATCATACCAATGTCGTATGCTCGTCAGAAATTTCACCAGGAACGTTTACAGTAGACGAAATATTTCCCAAGATCTTTGCAATAATTCCATGTGCTTTAATCAAAAGTAGAATGCAACAACAACAACAAAAAAAAACTTTTTTTAAGGCAGATTTATATTATAATTTTGCTCAGAAAAGGCTTTTTTTTCCATTGGGTAAAGGCATTTTCTGACTATATTTCCGATGGACACATAATTTTTGACGTTGATGTTTTCCTGGTTAATGTAATTTTACAATAGCTAAGTTTCTATTTACGAGCACAGATTTTTTTTTAAAAAACACTTCTGTTTTTAATGAATTACTTAAAACGGCATCCCTCTCTCTTTCTGTATTTTACTTATAAGATAAAGTGCATACAGGAGGCCTTTAATGAATTTTTACTTATGTACAAATAATTTCAATAGCTGATCTGTTTTAATCTTTTAATAACTATTGCAATGCTACTTTTCTGTTCATCCATTACTATTCTGAAGACTTTTCTACATCAATAGCGTAAGCTTTTTAAAGCGAAATACAAGACCGACAGAAAACTTAAAAATAAGCAATTACACTCTTGAAGAACCATTTAGATCAGCAGTATTTTTGCCAGACTGTCCAAAGTTTTGCTCTTGGTTTTAGGATATTTTATCTCATATTTAAACACATTTTACGCAAAACGATTGCCTGTCCGGTTACTTTTATGATACAAATAATGTTCTCATATCTCTTGAAAAGTCTTCCAAGAAAGCATTCCATCTTACAGAAAGAACTACTGTTTTCTATTATGTTGTATTTTATACAAGGAAGTCAATGTGTCTTAAACAAAATCTAGCCTTTTACTATGGTTCACTTACGATTAATTCATCTTACGATTAATTAAATTCGATAAATAAGATTAAAACGATTGCTTATCCGTGATATAAAAAAAATTACGATAAGTTTCTGCAAAACAACTCTTTAGTCATTAGTTAACCAATCCAAAAGCTTGGAGAGTCGGATAACCAAATAAATATCGAATTCAAATTTCGCTCTTTTTATTTTACCCTCTCCAATTTGCGCAAGTTAAAAATTTGTCACTTTTTAACAAGTATAATTTATACAAATTTGATTGACAAATGGAAATAAAAGTGAAACTAATAACAAGTTTGTTTGGTTTGGGAGACAAAACGAAAACAAAGTTTTAATGAAGATTTGCAAACACAAATGAAGCTTATGAATAGAATAAATTGATGATGACAACTCAGACAAAGGTTTTATGAGGCGGAAAATGAAGGTATAATTAAAACCTTTCTTCACAAATTACAAAACAAGGACATGGACTCGATAAAACAGAATTAAAAACTACATAAATTTTCACTCGAATTGACAAAAAGAGATAACAGGTAATTAAAAAAAAAAAGACTAGCTGAAATTAAAACAACCATTTTCTATAAAGTATCCCATTTCGTTTCCTTTAAGTAAATTAAAAGTGTTTACAGTTGTTTGTTTATTAACTCTCAAACCAGAATTAAATATGTCCCGATTTTTACAGAATAATTAATTGATAAAACTCATAAAAATCTCCCCACAAACAATTTGGACACGGTTAGTGGTAACGTGTTTTAACGAACAACATGAAACTGTGGTCAGTTGCAGGAAAAAGGTCAATGATCCGTACTAGAGAATAATGCAACGTCCGAATTGTTCACTATCCGGAAGGATGGTTATGTATTCGCAAAAATCGGAAAAGAATTTTTTTTATTATAAGTTGAGAGGTCAGTGACTGACTGCAGAGTTATTCGAATAAAGTAATGACAAGCAGAGAATGGAGTTTAAACGTCATTGAAAATAAGACGAATGAAATCGAGTCCCGCAATTGATTATTACATTTGATAACAAATCAAGTTTTATGTCAATTTACTTGTTCAAACAGCATAAAATATGGAAATAAGAGTAGATATGTCATAAAAATGATATAATCTGTAATTTTTAATCACAAAATATACTTTCATTTTATCTATGTTTATGGATTATTATTTTTTTTATCAAAGCTTTTTATTTTTGATATCCTTAGTTTGAAATTTCGAAGAGATTTTTCTTGTGTTCCGCTTTCTTTCTATAAATTCATCATCAACAAGACTGATTGAAGTGACATCAAAAATTTATTCATTTGATGTACCAGCCAGACTTATTAAAACGACAGCTAATTTAAGGAAATGTCCCAAATTTTATTTCTATTTATAAAAACATTTTCGTTGTTTAAAATTTATATAAATTTTAACAATTGTTTTTGAAAAATTTGACATTTTAAATCATTTTATGATAAAATTATATATTACAACCTTTGGCTTTTAATTACGGTTTTTAAGACGAGCTATATGTTGCATTCAACTTTTTAATGTGTTTTTATTAATATTTTTAAAATTCATTACCAACCATAACTAAGATTTTGATGAATGAATTAAGATCCCATACTTAAAGCTTGAGGCACTTTGAATCAACAAGTAGTAAATTTAGAATCGAATTTCTTCTTGAAGAGAACTGCTTACTAAGAAAGGTTTTAAAATTTTTTAATTTTCTAATAATTAATTTAAAAATTTACAATTTCCTTTTTAACAGTTGTAAAATTGAAAAATAAACCATTTCGACGATTTTAATTTTATTTTAATTCTTTTATTATACGATTTCAGTAGAATTAAGTAACTTAGTTTTGAAATAATACCTTTTCTTTATATAATAATTTGCAAAAGAAAAGAATGTAATAGTAAAAAACCCACTTTTTATAACAAAGTGAAACCGCAGCAAAATGGTAAATATTTTAATGGTTTTTGTGCGACTACCAAAAATAAATGCAAGAACTTTCAACTTATTATTAAATGCCCTAATATCTTTAAGACATTGGATATTTTTTAAATATAAATGTTTTAGGCTGGTATTCTTTTAGTAGACTGTATGTTATAAAAATTCTCAAATACAAAATGTAATCAAACCAAACGAAACAAATCTTAAACATTATCATATTGCGATATTTTAGGCTAGATGTTTGAAAACACACACACACACCTTCTTTTTTAACTAAACTAACCAATTAAAATTTAAAATTTTTCCAGAAAGCAGATTCATAAGGCATATTTACAGATCAACGCTTGATCAGCTTGTGCTGCTCTGATGAAACGAACTTTCACTTTGATCACTATATGGAATTTTAGCAATGGGATGCAGACACAGACTGCATGAAAAACCCTGAGCAATTGCCGAAATTATCAACAACTGTGGAAAATGAGGAGACATTTCCCTTCCGATAAATCAGATGCAACTTCAGAAATGAGAGGCGGGAGAATCCAGGTTAAGAGGAAAAGAGTTCTAAAATAAACATTCAGATTATTAAGGCAGGATATATCAAATTTCTTCGAATGATCTAGTTTACAAGCCATTTATATTCAAACATAACTTCGATATTGATAAGATGAGGAAAAATACAGTCATATTCAGAATGATTAATCGAACCTTATATTTATAAATATAATGATAAGAGAAATAGACCCTTTATTTTTTATGAATTCTATTAATAAAAACTAAATATTTAAATAATACAAAAATTTTACAGAAAATATTTTTTTTAGATTTCAGCACTTAGGAAGTAAAATTCAAAGTATATAAAGGGTGTCCCAAAAGTAATGCAATATTTGAATTTGTCGCCATTCTTGCAGTAAAGTGTTTTAAAACTCATTTAAAAAACTATTTAATAGCTTATAAATGATGGTTAGTAAATGTGGAACGTTACAAGACAGAACATGTTAACGAAAATTTTAAATTAAAAAAAAAAAACAGTTTTGCTTTTTTTAAAGTGTTTATTTTTATTGAGTTATAAAGTATATAGGATAGGATTATGTGTGGAATAACACATAGTAAAAATAGACTTCGCGACTCCGATGGCACTCTTTCGTTGAAATTTTCCAATGACCATGTTGGATAAATGTGCTGAATTTTGTTAACAAAGCGTTGAATTTCCTCCTTTAAAGCACTTGTAGGTATAGACCTTTGATTTTAAATAACTCCATAAAAAGAAATCCTATGGTGTTAAATCACATGATCTATGAGGTCAATTCTCAAATTTTTGAAGTGTGGATGCCAGAATTTCATTATTTTTGAAATATTGATCAAAATTGAAAATATGTAGTCCATTTTTAATAACTCTAAACTATCAGATGTAAAATAATTATTTAATAGTGTCATCAACACTCTACAGCACGAATACTGGCAAATTCAAATTTTGTGGGAGTTTTGGGATACCTTTTACAGCATAAAAATATTTGTATCAAAGATTAGCTATGATATATCAAATTAGTTGTGTAACGTGCCGACGTCCTGGCATAAGGGTAGCGATTCCCGATTCGGTCATGGTTGTTATTCTTAGTTCTATCTGTGAGAAGTGCAAATGTGTCTCCCTGTAAAAAGGGGTACTGCAAGCGAATGTGAAGCAGGAAGTAGATAAGTCGTACTTTTGATTCCAGTTGACGCAACTGAAAAAACAAGGGACGCTCATTTCAGCTTAAATCGCAGACAGTTTTCTGTTAGCGGGCTTGTCAAGTGCCATAAGTAACAACAACAGTTGTATAACGTTTTTTTATGTATAAATATCACATGTGTGAAATTAAAAATTAAAGTATTCATCAGAATGTCAAGATAATATAGTAGAACCACAGAATGTTCACCGAAAAATGAGATTATTTCACATATATTTAAAAAAGTCGCTGAAATTTATGTTTTTTTTTAAACATTAAAATTAATTTTCAAAGAATAGTAAAAAAAAATTAGTTCAACACAGTCAATGGTAATTTAAAGACGCATTTACAACACAGAAAATGTAAACTGGCATTATCAGATAAATTTTAATCTTCGTACACAGTTAAAAGCTAACAGCTAAATTTTGAATCAATATCTGGGTAAATCAAAATCAAATCAATATCTGGTATCAAGATCAAAAAGTAGCAGTAATATTCCCGGTAAACGAACAAGACACAATTCAACTTAATTTTGTAGTTAAAGAAAAAATTGTGATTATAGCAAAATAATACTAATTTTAGTTTAGTATTTTTTTAAATGTTTTCGCTTCTTTAAATCCTGTATGCAAAACAAATGTCCGTGACGTTCGGTGTAATACTGCGCATGTACAAAGGAAACAGCTTTTAATCAATAAAAAAATCATCCTTTAATCAATAAAATTATTAATATTTAACTAACCATCAAAACTCTTTACTAAATTCGTCCATTGTGTTTGCGTGTGTGTGTGTACAGAGAGCAGTTTCAATTTCTATTAGCAACAGGAAGATTGTCGTTCCAGTTTTATTTAATAAGATTCTGTTCTCTCTCTCTCTTTGTCCTTAAGAATTTAACAAGCAAGATAGGGCAATGACGGCCATAAATAGTTTAAAATAAGTATTTATTTGCAAATACAGTGTAAATTTGGGACAAAAATATAAAAGCATGTTTTTAACAAAGGCAGAACCTCCCTCCCCCCTTTCAGTCTTCACATATAGCTAAAACTTGAAATAGTAAACAATAAAATTTTTTAAATTAATATAAGCTATCAATTTAAATAAGTTTTATTAAAAAACATAAAAAAAGTATGAAAAGTTGATTTCAAAAAGACGTCAAAAAAATTCCGAAATTCATAAACATCAGAAGAAATGCGAAGCTGTTATTAAAAAGGAAGAACCATCTGCAACGTTTAAAGTGTTTAAAAGTAGAGATAAATTAGGAAAATGTCAATATAACAAAAAAAGCGAGAAAAAAAGATCCAAAAATAACGTAAAATTCAAGTGCTGACCCGAATAATCATTCCTCTAAATGCGCGGGCTACAGGTCATTAACCTAGTTCCTGATTCATTTGCACCAGCAAATTGAAACAAGTTTTCTTCTCCACCTTTTCTGTTTCTTCCAATTCTTCTGATTCATCAGAGGAACAAAGGAAGATAAACATCGACCGATGAATTTTATTCAGACGCACATCAGCAATGGAAGCATCGATTATACATTAATCAATCTTCTTAATACTGAGGCATGGAACATTACGAGTTTAGGATCATAATTATCATGATTTGTAGAGAATTATTTGGAACTATTAATCAATAATTTATAAATAAACCTAGAAAATAAAACCAAAGCGATTATTAGTAAATTAGTATTAATATTTATTAAAGTTAATATATTATAACCCTTTGACAGCGTAATTTTTTAAGACTGGCGACCTGGCCTAGGGATATTGCGTCTGCAGTGCGCTCTGGACGTCCCAGGTTCGAGTCCTGTTCGTGCATGGTTACCATGGTACTTGATTTTCTGACTTTAAGTGTAGTTTTATACCAAGTTAACATGACATGAAAAAAAAAGTAGACAACTAGATAGATAAGATTCGGTATTTGGATGGATCATCTATAATTTAGACAAAAGTCGAATTTTGATCCAAATCCAATTACGAATTGAATTGTCAGTAGGTCTTTATTTTCACAAATAAGTAAACGCGACAATTCAAAAATCCTGATGAACCTTTTGCGATCGGCAAATTTCTCTGATGGTAGTACCAGCTAGTCGGAGCAAATTTAGCTTTTCGGAGCTATTTCTCCCTTAGGGATTTAAAGCAAATATATGGAGGTTGGAAAACATTGAATTCGTTGAAACTGATTTATTGCGTTTAATAGTGCTTATAATACATAAAAACATAAATTTTTAATTTCTGTAATTTTCCAATTTTAAATATCTTGCCGCCATACTGGCGGCATTGACCGCAAAGAGTTAAATACAGCAAATTTGCTATGGGATTTTGAGACCGCAAGTGTAGTTTTATGCAAAATGTCTAAAACACAAATCCCATTTTTGAATGCTATTAACGCATGCCAAGGATTAATTGCTAAATAATACGACAATAGATTCAATAAAAATGTTAAATTTACACCAAAAATTAACTGTACAAACTTTTACGAAATACCACTTGAGACATTCTCTGACATGACACGTTTATTAGACAGTATGCGAGAAAATTTTGGGTAGACCACTCCCACTGGTTTAATTACAGAATTCATACATAAATTTTTTTTCAAAAATGACCATTTAAAACTCGTCTAAAATATTCAGATTCATTAAAATCTCGAGAATGTATTTTCTGAAAGTTACAATATTTTATTTTCTCTTTGCCTTCTTATACAAGAAAATAACAAAATTAATTAATTTTTTCTGGATTTGGATTCTTCTCACAGTAAAACATTTACAGTTATTTCTATACCATTTAGATACATTGAAAATTCTAAACCTCCCATCACGTTTTTGTTTCTTACTTTTACTTTGTTGTTTTGCGCAATCAATATTTAACGAATCAGAATGCTTAAACAGCTTTACAAATTTGTTTCCATGGTAATCACTTCCTAGCTCACTTTGTAAACAATAGTGACGAAAGCGTCTGGATGTACCAAAGAGGATTAGTTAAGTTAAAATCTTTTTCATCTAAATTTACGCCGAAAGGTTCCTTTACAGAAATTTGTTGAAAAATAGATTTTGAATTAGTTTTTGTTTTGATCAGTGAATACTTTAGCAAATTAGACTTGGAATACAAATCTATGTTACTATGGAAATTCCTCTCTAACTTTCAAAGTAAACAACCAATGATGAAAGAACGAGGGGGATTATTAAGTAAAAGTTAAAACGACTAACAAATCACAGTTTATTTTTAATTCCAGAATGTTAAGCTAAGTTTTGATTGCAAAGCAATTAGAATTCCTTCACAAATTTCATTAAAGTTAAACATTTTGGTTAGATTCTAACGAAGTTGCACAAATAAGTTAAGTCCCCTTTGAAATTCAGCATCGATGCGAATGAATAACATGTGGAATTACTTTTTTAATGCAGGGAATGCAATGTGAATAGACTGATTAGCTATAGATAAAGATTTGTTTTTTCTTTTCAAATCTTTTAAGCCGAACTTTCGCAAATAATCAAATAAACATATACAGGGTTATTATAATTAAACTTCCCCAATAAGCAGTATCCTACAACACAAACAGGAGACCGGATTGCAACGAAGATTTGTACATAGAATATACGTAAGATGCGCTGACGGAATTTCGAAAATAATAATAATAATAATTCCAAAATCTTCAACAGGCGGCGATTTTTCCGGAAAAGCATTAAATTTAACTCAATAAATGACCAAAACAGAATACAGAAACAATATCAACAATCCAGAACATGAAATAAGAATAACAAAATATGAAACTGAAAAACGCTAGAAAATCCATAACGCTTCATCTGCGAAGCATCACAACTGACCAGTTACGAATTGCTATTGAACACACTGACAATCGACTTGAAATTTTGCAGGTGAATGAAGAACATTACCTTACATCATTCTGGACACCATTATCAATTGCTCTTCTTCTGCAATTTCGTCCTAATTAGCTTTTTTGTCTGTAAACTGCAATTTTCTCCCCTTAAACAGCGTACTGTTATGTTTCCCTTACTTTTACATAAAGTGGTTCGATGGCAGTGGTCAGAAACTAGTCAATAAAGGTTAATACCGTTCCTGTATTCCGTCTTAATCGTTTATTGTGCCAAATTTAATGTTTTTCCAGAAAAAGTGTCCACACAAAGTGGGCATTCTAGAACTTTTTTTAAAATTTGAAATTCCATGAGCGCATCTTTTGTTTAGTCTAGATACCAAATTTCACTGCAATTCATTCATCAGTTTCCATTGTATGATGCAGTTTATAGTGGAAGTTTAATTATAGTCAGCCTGCATATTTACAAACAATAAAGAGGAATGTGTATATATTCAAGTGACCATGCGGTATGGCGTTCCACAGGCAAAACTATTAGAATTACCAAATTCGGTATACTATATATATTTTTGGGGAATGGCCATGACTACCTTGGAGCGATTTTTCAAAATTTTAATTAAAATTAAGTAATCAAAAATTATGCGAAATTCCGCCGTTTTCCAAAGATAATTTCCAGAAATATTCTGGAAAAAAACCCGCCTTGACGTTAACTTGAAATTCAATTTATTATCTTTCTAACAATAGCATTTTTTGCAGAGTAATTTTTTAATTTTTAATTAAGTTTTCGAAAATATTTAAAGCATATTTAGCAATATATTTTGTTGTTTAAGTTAAATTCGAAACATTTTTATTATTGCTCCTAATAACTAACTCACCGCTGCCTTTTTTTTAATTCTTCAGTAGATTTCGATATGTTATGTTTTTTATATAATAATTTTTTTTTAAATTTTGTAACGCATTCAAATTTAATCAAAGTTAAACTTGAAGAAACAAATAATGGTGATTATTTCTTAATTGCTCGCTTTTAAACATTGTTGCCTTTTCTAATGCTATAATTCGACGTATATAGATACAGACAGAAAATAAGGAAAATGTACAGCTCAATAAACAGAATAATTAATAACTCTTAAACATTGAACATACATATTTTTCTGGGACAGCAATTAAAACCAAATTACGCAAAATATTTAACTGAATGTTTAAGCAATAATTAATCTCAGTGTAGCAAATGGTAGCGTAGAGTAGTTAGTTACAAATAAAAATAATACATGTAACCGTAACTGTTCCTCGGCCCTCTATCGGTCGTTACGATGAATAATCAGTCCATGTCTTGGAAGCGAACGTAAAGCATGATGTAATCCCCGAGTATTATTTTTATGCATATATGTTAAATGTTATTGTCCTCAATAGTTTTGTCCCCTTGTAAATCATATCCTTTAATATCATTAAATGTATTTTTAACTAAATTGGCATGATTTATTGATTTTAATAGTCTATCCTGACAGAGTTAGACTTTTGGCGCCCTTTCCGTCACATACATTAATATCAAAAGTCGTCGAAGACTATAAGTATAAAAATCAAACTTTCAATCCTTTCTGCGCTAAGCAAAAATAAAGACACAATATTAATTATTTTAAAGGGGAAAAGGAAACATTTTAAAGATAAATAAAATACATTATAATTTATGAAATAGGTATAACACTTACTTTTGTTTCAAAATTTAGTAAAAAAAAAAGGTAGATCCAAAAGAAATTCAGCTCTTCTTTAAATTTCAGTATTTTCCTGAAAAGAAATAAGAAAGAGTTATGACGAAAGAATAAAATGAGGCTCAAAATTACGTATAGTGCAGATAAGAAGATTAAAAACGCTAAGCTTTATGTATTCTATTTTGGCAATTTAAAATTAATAATTAAATGCAAAAGTATTGAAAATTATTCTTAATTCATAACTCATAATACATCGGCGAACTTATCAAACATAAATAGACTGATTCGAAATGACATCGAACAAAGAGAAAAGCTAATTCACATGCATAGAAACATATAAAAACTGTTAAAGAACATACAGCGGGAAACAATACATCAAACGAATATGTAATATTGCTTTTTCGAAAAATTAGAAACATATCTGTAAATTAGCCCTTTACAGATATTCTGAACAAAGCCAAGTCAATGATCTATGTTCTTGGCAACACGAATTTGGAAAATACAGGAATTATGGTGATACCTTTATCAACAGAAGAAATAGAAAAATTCTGCATCCTGTTAAGAGCCTAAAATAAGGTGCAGATCCTATATGGAGAAGTCATTCACTCTTTATATTGATATAACATTGCGAGTGGATGCGACGAGTGTTATTGTTTAATTAACCATATGCAAACTGCTTGCGTTAATGCAGTTGATTTTTGTAAATGTTGCCACTGCATAAACGTTTGCTAGGTACACTTTGCTAACGCTGCTAATGCATAGGTACACTTTTATTTCTTTCATTACCGAGATTGTTGTTGGACTTCTTGCACTGTACACCCACCATGCAATTTTCTACAACAATATCAAGGGCACAATGTCCATTAAGGTAATACGTATAGAAAGGACTATATGCAATAATCAATCATTTTTATAAAAAAATCTTTCTAGAAAAATTAAGAAGCAGTAACAGTCAAAGATTAGAAAAAATATTAGAAAACATTGATATGGCATAGTTAAACATCGTAAATAATCGTGTATCTATAGAAAATTTTCAAACTATCCCTATTAAGTTACAAATTCGTATATTAGCTGTTTATAGTACAGGAAGCACTGTATATTACTCAAGGAGGAGAACCTTCAGTTCCAGTGAAGAAGGATTTTTATAAAGTCGGGTAGTTCCAAGTACTCTATGCCAGTTTCACTCCTAACTCTTTCTGTGAATACCTTGTTTAAGAATAACTCAAATAAAATCATTCCAGAAATTAGATAGCGTGCCTGAAGGTATGTAAATCAAAGTAAGTATGTTGTTCCATACTTAGCATCTCACTACGGAGTAATTTAGTCTACTACAGAGAACATATTAACTGGAAACAGGAGGAAAGAGAAACAGTATGTTATATTCATGATAACACACTGGCCAAAACCAGGATTCGTTAAAAATCTTGGTTTACAATGATTCTCGTTATATATCAGATGGATAAGTATCAGGGCCCTTTTTGAACCAAGAAACTGACACTGAATACCATCGTCACATTGGTACTGGACTGCTGTTTTGAGGTGGCATTTTGATTATTCCTTGTTCAAATTTACAGTTATGAAAGGCCGGATTTATAGGAAAGCCTATCAAAGCGCCAGTGTAGATATCCATCAAATGTTGAGCCAAATTTAACAAGGAGTTGACCGTTTGTCGGTCTATACTTTTAGACACATGCAAACGTGATAGCTCAAAAACGCAATAACTTAAATCTATCCATTTTGATATTCGATTTTGTGACTGTAAGTGCATATTTGCGTCAAATTTTGATTCTAGTCAGGTGGAAAAACGCGCCTGTAACATAAATTCAATTTTTGGATATTATTTATCACATGCCAAAGATTAATCGCCATAAAAACTCCACAAGGATGACAAGAAAGTCTCAATAAAAATACTAAATTCCAGCCAAAAGTTAACATTTTGTAACTATTGCCCTCTAGCATGACAAATTTATTAGAGTATGCGATTAAGTTTTGAGGAGAACACTCCTGCTGGTGTTAGATGTAATTTGTAAAAATCATCAGTATCACAAATTAACGAATATAGGAGTGATGATATCTTAATAAACCAGTAATGGACACTGGTCATTGATCACTTTTGTCAACATGATATGCGGACATATTACGCGGCCGCAAATTGAAAGGTCGCGTGCTCGATCCTTGGAGGAATTCAAACTCCATATTGGCATGACACCGCAATAAAAAGTGCCATACGAGCATAAATTATGAATGTGGTCCACACACTTTACAAATTCTTTTAAAAGAAAATCATAATTACCAATTAATGATTATTTTTTTTAATTTATCAAAAACTTTGAAGTAAAAATTATTTTATATTAAAAATTATTTCTTCAAAAATTAATAACTCTTCTGTTAGCTCCAGTGACATTAGTGATTCTTATTTATTTCCAGATTTCTAGAAACTGTGAGATATTACCAGAGAAGACAAATATGTACGACATGTGAGTTCTTCTCGTGTATAGTCGACCATCTCACTACCACTGAGCGTACTTATGACTCTGAACACCGATATCGTTTTCGTAATCAGTTTATTTTACACAAAGCAAGACAGAAAATTTCATGACGCTATTTACATAATGATGATAGAAACTTAGCAGAGTATTTACAGATGAAGTAGACTGAATTTGATCCAACGATCCGTACATCAGAAAGCTGAATAACGAAACGCACAAAATTCGATACTTAAAGCAAACAACATATTCTATTTTAATCAAAACCGGATTGCCAGATTCTATTTGGTGTAAGATGCAACGCAAACTCAAAAATGGAAATAAACAAGAAATGCAAAACTTACTACAAGTGGCAACAGAAGCAGTATCGACAGAGTAACGACAGAACTAACATTTAAAAATCAACAAAATGGCTGAATTCTTAAACATGTCATATTCTGTCTATTCCTCAGTTGATTATATATCCCTCTTGCCCAATACCATCCTAAAATCATTCCTTTAATATGTATGAAGCGCAATCTTTTCTTTTAATAAAGCTAATGACAGGGCCGTTGGTTTTTCGACGCATAATAATTCCACACCCACTTAGTCAAATGAAGTACTTATCGCGAAAACTGTAAAGTGATAATAAAAAAAAAAAAAGGTAAGGGGATGGGCAAAAGGAAGCATGGATTCGTTAATTAAGTGTGAAGTATAAAGACAGTCAGACAGTCATCGTACATCATTCTAAAGATTAAGCAGTACTTAATCTTATTTGCAGCACTTCGCTTTCTTCACCGGCCGAGAAACCTTCTTCTGAAGACCCAAAGGGACTCCATTTTTTTTCCTTCCATCTCATCTAATTAGCAGGCATTGGAATAACAGTTGCAACATTCGCCCGAAAAAATGAGATTCGATGTTTCATTAAAAAAAAGTGAGTATTAAATAAATAAATTAATGAATACGAGAAATAAATGGGGGGAAAAGGAGAGAAATAAACAAGTTGGGAATAGGAAGTTGGAAAAATAAAAAGCAGCCCTGGAGATATTTTTTTTCTGACTTACTTAAAATATGTCTCAGATACGGTTCAGTTTCTAAAGTGGAACAAACATACATAACATGTCATCTGTTCTCATTGATTTTCCCAATTAATTAATATGCAGAATGAGGGTATGTTGCCAATTAATTTCAAGATAGGTTTTAATTAATGAAACTATTTATCAAAAAGCTGGAACAAGGCGAGGATGGGTAGTGCTTGATTTATTAAAATGAAATATAAAGCAGAAAACAAGTCAACGATTTAAAAAAAATAATCAAAAATCATATTTACTGCTTTCTCCCTAAACTTTTTAAAGCTGATAAAATAACATTTATCATTAGCACTTTTAGAATGTTATTAGAAACGCTACCCAAGACATTATTTTCTTGCTATTCCAAAAGAATTAATGATCTAATTCAAACATGCAATATTTATTACAATTCTAGAATTTACTATCAGGGTGTATTTTTCAAGGCAACTTTAGCATTTTCAAGTCTTGTATTTGAGTATGGTGCACATACATATGAACTCCGCAACCTAATTTTAGTCAGAGGTGCCGAATCTGTTAAGTTATTTAACCGCTGTATAAATTTCAAAAATAATTACGGATCCTAATTTAAACTGAATATTCATAGTTAAATATTGAATTCACCAATGATTATGAATCCAAATCCTTTTGAATTACAATAATTATGTCTTGGAATTCCGCAATTACGAATCCAAATCCAATTGAATTATGATAATTATCATTGAATCCATAAATGATGGAAATATTTGGCCTCGTCCATACCGTTACGAATCAATATCTAAAATCAACAATCATCAATATCAAAAGTCAATTACCACAATTATTAAATAAGGGGCATGGTTAATATATGTCTCCATAAATTAGATGAACGGGTTTTGAAGAACATGTGGCGCTGGCAACAAGAGTTCTTACAGCTCAAGTACATTCTACTTTTGGCGTTGGCAACAGCAAGATATAATAATTATTTTTAGAATAACTGGCTAATGGAACTTTGCAAATGTTATCGTTTTCCTATTTAATTTTGCTCCAGTTGAAACTTTGAATTAAATAAATCATTAATAAGTACGGCATATTATTTCATCAAATATTTAAAATGCTTTAAGAATTTTTAATTAAATATTTATTTTTTTAATGAATGAAGTTGTGTGTTATTTTCTATCGCCAAAAACATACATATTACCCACTGTATATTTTTTTATTTATTTATTACTATGAAACACTATATAATCGAAACTGGAACTGAAGTGTGTAAAGGAATCTGCATACAGATCTATAAAGTTAATTTTGTAAAATAACCAAAGAAGAAAACATAAATATCTATAGTAAGTATTAATTGCAAACCATATGGATTCTGCTTTTTGAACTTCAGTTATTTTCTCTTTTGACATATTATTATAACTTCTATTACATACGAAGTATAAAATTAAAGGGGGGGAGGAGAGAAAACGTCTGTATGTTTGAAAGAAAAGAACTAAAGAAATACTTAACTGGTATTGGAAATATTTGTATCATTTTGCACAGTATTTATTGGGAATGGTTTTAGTATATTGAAGTCATATCAAAATAAAAATAGAAGTTTTATAAATGAGATTTCAATTATTTTTCTATCATAATTAGTGCATTTGTAAAATGGCAGTATCTGTGCGAAAACCTCAAAAAGCGCAAGCGAAAATAGCAGGAGTTGCGATATGCATATGCAAAACATTTCTTTGTTTACGTCTGATTTTAATCAGCGATTCAAAACTCTTTATGCCCCACGAAATTAATTGATACAGGAGATATTTGTACCATTTTATAGGACACTCATTGAAGAATGGAGAACTTTATGTAGCGCTTTCTAAAGTTACATCTAAACAAAATCTTTTTGGCTTGGCGCTAGGAGGACAAACAGCTGATATAATTTGATAGAAATACAATGAAGCAAGCCGGATTTTATTTTCTTATCAGATTATACAGAGTTGATAAATAAG
>JAPMOQ010055483.1:5488123-5501311 GCA_026543055.1 Argiope trifasciata | reverse complement strand
AGCCGGATTTTATTTTCTTATCAGATTATACAGAGTTGATAAATAAGAGTGGAACAGTGGGTACAATGACTTATTTGTATATTTTTAAATTTTCAAACAGCTTTTTATTGCTGTTTTAGTGATTTTTTTTGTCTCTGAACCTATCGTAATTTTATCTTTTTAACAGTCTAAATATTTCTGAATGTGTGTAGTAAAAAATTGTTTTGTAGTTATTTTTGATGATTTTTAAATATATTTTTTAATTAGTTAAATGCTGTGTTACATGTAATTGGGTGGTGGCTAGCTTCAAGTTTATAGCTAATTTTTCTTCTTGGATTTAATGCCAAAGACAACGTTGCGCAGGTACTGCTAGTAGAGTACATAAATTTTAAGTCACCGGATAAGAATAAATAAGAAAATAATAATTGCTCCGGTGAGATCAGAATAAATTATCACACACACACATTATATATATATATATATATATATATATATATAAATGGATTTTGATTGAACAAAGCGAATGTATCATATTTAATCAAACAACAAACAAAATTCAGAAGTCAGACAAAAACGGAATGGTGCATAGCGGAAACTACAAATATAAGAAAATGTAACAAAATTCAGAAGTCAGACAAAAACATAATGATGCATAGCGGAAACTACAAATATAAGAACATGTTACTAAAGCCCAATTCCAAATCATAGTAATAATATGGTAACTGAAGAACTCAAGATAAAAAAGCAAATAGTAAATGAAGATTAAAACAAAGGCAATTACATGGTGCATGCTTCGTTAGATGTAAGACTCACGCAACTGTTGAAACTGATGTTTCCAAACGGGAAACCCGATACAGCAGATCATTTCTTTTTTATTCTGACTGCAATTTTAATTTGCTCTTTTCTAGTTTCCAGCTTTATTTTCTTTTGTGTAGTTTACACTTCCTTATAATTCTTTAAACAACTTTTTAGCCGCGGACAGATTCAATTTTTCTTTTTAACTTCGTGAAATCTATTCATATCAAATAACGTGAAGTGTTAATATTAAACTTCCCATGGTTTGAAATAAATTACTTCCACTTAAAAAAGTCTATGACATAATTGAATGATAAGTCTATTTAGATAAGAGATCAGAGCAATCAATTTTGCTTCAGAACTTGTTTTTGAAGACATACCAATTATAAAAACCATGGGAATTTTCCTATCAAGAACGCTTTTTAACTTTTTATTTACCGAATTATTTTACCATATATTTTCAAATTATTAATTACGTTTTGATATAAAATAAAACCAGAAAGAAGAAAAAGCTTTTAAATTAATTAAAATAATTAAATTAAATTAATAATAAAAGATTTGTAATGTTTTTTTCGTAGGTGATATCTACAATTTTCTACCAGAAAAATGTTCCCCGTAATTTTTTTTAACACTGTTAGAAAAAATAGTCATATTGTGAAGATATCAGCCGAATTTTAAAGGTACTTTAAAGTATAGTTGTGAATTTGATGCGTATAAAGTTATAAGTCTAAAGACGTAGAATGTACTAAGCCGTAAGAGCTAAGCATTTTCAGACAAATTATCGAGCCTTTTGCATTATGGATCCAGACAGACCCATTATAACCAGACAAAGATTAATTATTATGGTTTAGAAACTGCTGGAATTTTCATTAGAAGGTCAACGTCTTCGGGGAAATGTTGGTTTGATATTAAGTAAATAGTCTCTAATTTTTGTATCATTCTACGTATTATAATTAATCTATTTAATTATATAAAGATTTACTGCTAGCATATAAAATTGTAATAAATATTTAATTGTGCAATGACCTAGCATATAAATTAGCAATGAACATTGAAAAGAATATCTAATGGATTTATTGTTCATATAAATAAGTGCGAACGAAATTGCGAATATTTTATTAGTAAGGGAACATTGTAATTATTTTATATAAGTATTGATGCGATTCGGACTTTCAGAATTTGCTAATAGTTGATGGACGCGTTCTAAATTATATGTCGTTTTGATGCAACTGGAAATAATCTGTCTCAAACAAATAAGTTAGTGAAGCTTGGATTGTGTACAAATGATGATCGATTTGATTGCCGAGATCTATATAATGCGATAAGAATTTTCTGCCACGGATGTCAGTCCAATTTCTTGAGCCGGTAGAATTATATTATGACTATTATCGATATATTTTTCTGTACGTTTTGTAGGACAAGGTTACTTTTGAATTTTATGAATTATAATAAACAGGGGGAAATGCTCCAATTCGACAATGGAATTTAATATAACCGTATTATTTTCCCGATCTCCGTTTCATACTTTTCTCCCTTTTAAAAATTATTTTGATATCTTAGAGATTGAAGGTCAGTCATCAAATTATCAGAGGTGCGCTATAAAAAGTAATCAGATCTGATATTTGGAGCAAAAAATTTGAAAATTTTAAAAAATGCTAAAATAAATTATAATACAGCTAAAAACACCGTTAAAAAATAAAAGTACTTTTTCAGTCCAAGACTTAAGACCATATACAATGAATCATTAATAAATAAATGTTAAAGAAAAATGATCTGTATAAACTGGGTAATATACCATTTTAATAATGAAGCTCATTTTATAAAGATTTAATTTTTTTAAAACTATTAAGATTAGAGATATTTTCTTTTGAATTGAAAAAGAGGAACGTTTTTGCATTTTTAAAATTTCATGAATATTTTAAAAATGGAATCCAAAATACAAATTCGATTTTCTGATGCTTATACCTTATCAGCAAGTCAGCGATTATTCGCCAAAAAAATCCTAAAATATCACAAGCAAGATATATGCCACAGATCGATATTTCCTGACTATTTATTATTTGTGGTCTGCAATTAATATATAAGTATTGGATTTTTTAGGTACATTACGACTCATACAATTCTCATGTGTGGGAATTAGAAAATAAAAATCTGATCCTGCATGAAATTTACAGCTTTCCCCACGATTTGGAAATCTCAGCAGAGAGTAGGAATACCACTTGTATAAGAAATTATATGAGAAAAGTTAACGAAGACTACTTCAGCTGGTTTTACGCAAAATATATCAAAACTCGATTCTCTTGAAGATCATCAACAACTAAATATTTTATTATTTCAGTCTGCCGTAACAGATTTTACTTAAAAAATGCTTATCAAGATATTAAAACAAAACAAACAAACAAAAAATCCGATGGCAATTGACAGAAGACAAAGAATAAAATTAGGAAGAGAAGATCCCCTCCTCCCCCCAAACATGATTGTTCATGAGCTTTTGCAAATCAAATCCAACAAATCTATAATTGCAGAAAGAATGAGGGAAAATTATTCGCCTTTTTAGAAACACACATTCGGAGGCAGAGGAAGAAGTTGGTGACAAACACCAACAGGGAAACGGAGCCGAAAAAGGCGCCCGAATCGACGACATTCAGCGTGGTCATCTGAAGAGGTCAGAATGGAGAGCGTGCTGATAAGATAAGACTTGTTCTCGGCTCATCCTTCCGTGTTCCGATTCCCACTGGCCCAGTTCCTCCATCGACACGCATCGATTCTTCTTTTCTTTTGGGCCCTCTCCTACGCGACTCTCACAGAAACCGCGCGTCTATTATTTCTGGCGAGACAGAATGCGGGGGACAACAGTGTGGCTGATAATTCCCGCCGCCCCCATACACAAGGGGATAAAAATCAATTCAAACAGCACATATACGGCGAATATGATTCATAAAAGTATTGCATGCGACATTTGCTCAATAGAAAATGGTTTCCCCCCCTTTGTATTAGGAACTAAATTGCATGAATGGTGGTCAAGTCACAAGGGATTACAGTGATGAATTTCGGTCGCGATTTATGATATTGTTTTTGACGATCAATATGATTATCAAAACTCTTTTAAGTCTTCAAAAATGATCAGAACTAAAGCACTAACAGTTCTAAACAACAATTCAGTCAATTATTTTAATTCCCAAGGCAGCAATATCATGTAAACAAGTTAAAATAATTTATTTCCTAAGTTATCACAAGGAACATTTACATAAAATAGTAGTGCCTGGATTTTGCGTGAATGTTCAACATTCTTCCAAACACAGAGCAAGATTTAAATACTTTCTGATTATACAGGTGCCCTTTCACCCTAATTAGCCCAGTAATTCGAGGTCTTGTTGTACATAAAGAAGAACCTCTAATTAACGAGCTTGAAGATCCTTGAGGGAAAAAATAGATACTTGAAATTACAGATTTCTTATTTAATTTTTTTATATTTTTTTATCAATAAAATTTGTCGTTACACAATATTTTATGAGAAAATTTTTATTCGATACACAAAGTAAATTTTCAATAAAAATACAAGATTCCCGGGGAAAAAAATCGATATGTAGTTATTCAATTTAAGAAATTCTGTATGAGGAAGTCCCATTGGTTGTATATTTCTAAACCTTAATTTCAAGAAATTAATCATTTCATACTGTAATGAGCATGTGCTCGATACTTTTAAAAAACTAATAAATACTAAAATTTGTCTGTTCTGCAAACAGATGGCCATTAAACATACCTTTGAAACTAAATAATATATGTACTATTGCATAATGTCATATTTTTCAAAAGTCCATCTACGTTTTCTTTCAAAAATCCTCCAGCTTTCTATCCTAATAATTGGTCTCTTTTTTTTATACCATCTTGTCAACTTAAACTCTTCAAATCTAATTTGCTTGCTGATCTAATTTCAATGTGAACTTGAAGATCTTTAATAAAAGAATTTTCAACAGGCGGAAATACTTGATTTAAAAAAATCGAAAACAGTTTTTTAAATTTCATCGCAATTATGAAAATTACATTAAAGTTTTATAAAATTAGAGAAACCAAAGAATAATTTGCAAAATTAGGAAGTGTCATTAAAAAGGTCATTCTTTGAATTTTAATGCACTGTAAAATTTATCGCTCTAAGTAGTATGCACTTTTTTGTTCTAAAGTATGTGCGTAATACAACCAGTCTGAATTATAAAAGCTCTAAGACACAAGCACGCATACACGCACACTATCTTTTATTAGTAATATAACGTATGTTCCGGCAAATGTGTTTAATTTGGTGTTTATTCATAATCATCAGTGGTGATCACACACACATATACACAAGCATGCACACACACACGATACTTTTTCATTAATATACATTACGGTAAATGTGATTAATCTGGTGCTTATTCATAATTACTTGTGGTGATTACAAACACACATGCATGCGCAAAAATATTTGCCTTTATTTTTAATATAAATGTTACAGAAAAAGCGATTAATCTAGTGATAGCAGACACATACACATGAGCACACATACTTTTCTTTATTATTAATATAATATATTATGTTATGTTGAATGCGATTGATTTAGTGATTATTTGATTATTCATAATCACCAATGTTGATTACTGACACACTATTCATTATTACCAATATAAGTAACGGTAAATGTGATTAATCTAGTGATTATTCAAAATCCCCAGTGATGATTACACACATACATTACCATTTACTAATTAATGTTAAGTTAAATGATATTAATTCTAGAAATTATTCATAACCACCAATGATGATTACAGACATACAAGCTATCGTTTATTATTAATATATGTTATAGTAAATGTGATTAATCTAGTGATTGCACAAACACACATACGCTCACGCGAATGTGCACACATACTATTATTAATATAGTAAATGAGAGAAACCATTTAACTGTTTTATTTTCTTTACTGTCTAATAAGATGACACCTACTATTTCGGGAACATATTCTTATTTTGATTCAGATGGAAATCCACTGAATACTTGACTTATCTATGTACTCGAAGTAATTTTAATACTGAATCATAATCGTTATGAATGGCTTATTTTTTGCTTACAACTATCAAAATTCGATAAATTGATGTACATACGACACTAGGGCAAAACAGTTAAGCGGTTAATCTAGTGATAATTCATAATCGCCAATGGTGATTACACAGACACCACTGGCATCGCGCGAGGCGCAAGCACAATTCTCCTTTCCTCCATTCTATTTTCTTTCAAACAAAACTGTTCTGCGAGCTACCTTACGGAACCAATTCCGCACTAATCAGGTAAAAGATAATTTCATCCGCTCTTCCCAGTCGGAATGAATCCGCCGGGAAAGCTCTTAATTTGATGTAAGCGTGTCCTCCCTCGTGGCTTTTTGTCGATGACCGGGCGGCGTGTGAAAGTTGCCGGTAAATCCTCTCGTCATCCCAGAAAATCGATCCGCACTGGGACGTGAGAAAGTGCTTCTGTACCCTCCCGAAAATCCTTTTGTCGTCGACGATCATCACCCCCTCACATTCCCCATCCCTACCTCCCACCCACCAAATCTTTGATGGGAGGATTAGGCGGTAGCGGAAAGGTCAGAGATGTTCTTAAGACGTCTTTTTGTCGCCGCCGACTACTTTGCCTCCCTTCATCACTATGCGGCGAAGAGGAACAATCACTTCTGTGCCGCATCTTCTTCTTCATCATCTCTTCTCATCTTCTTCGAATGCTCCTTTCCCCTGCTTCTCAATCTGCTTATTTCCCAGGAGGAGACAGAATGTGAGAAGATTTGGTTCCAGTTATTGGAAAAAGTAGGACAGGTTGACCACTGTTTCTCTTGGGATAAAGCTTTTGTATGGGTTTTATGGTAGGAAATGTTAGATATTTATCGTAGGAAACATCTGGTCAGCGTTTATAAGCAGTCGATTTGAATTTTTATCAGCAACCAGAATCCATATAAAAGATTTGAGAAACCTTTCTAGTATTCCCTTCTCAATTTTTATGTACATACTCGATACCCCATTTTTCATTACATTTCATAATATTTAAATCTTTTGTCGACCGGGTCCAAAATTGATTACGGATTTGCAATAACTGTTTTAACAGCACATATCAAATTTCCTTTATTTACGGTAGATTCCTACAGGAGAACTTCCTATTGCACCTGATTTCTCATGATAAGACTTTAGGAATATTTCTGCGGATTTTCAACGATCATGTTCCCTTGAACCAAAACTATCCTTCTGGAAATGTTGAGCAATTAAAATTTTCGTTTCTCTATAACTTTCTTGACATTGAAGATAGAAAGAAACATCAAAATATTCAAATAGCGCCTCATCACTTTTGTCTTTTTAGTTTTTCGATAACTGCAATGCATTAGTAGTTAAAGGCTAAGAATTTATTTTCAAACCCTATTTTTGTTTGAAATTAGATTCATGAAATATTTACTTAGATGAAAATGCATCTTCCAGATTGCTGAGGGTTTTTTATTATTTTTTTTATTACTGAGGTGGCATGAGTATAAATAGACAGATAACTAACCAATAAAAGGATTTAAGTTAAGATTATATGGATTTCAATAAATTTGATAAAAATCTATGCTAAAATTCATACTTCAAGCATGTAGTGCATTTAAAGCTTAACAAATAATTAGTATATCAACCGACAGTCAACTGAGTGACAGACCTAGTTGAAAATTTGATGCTTGGATCACATCAACATGCGAACGTTTACAATTCTATCACGCTAAGTATTTCTAAACAGAAACTAGTATAACAGTTAATATGAAATCACCACTGCATTTAAAGTACAACAAAATGAAATTTTTTTTAAAAAAAAACAGCATGTTAAGAGCCAAGAAAGCTTTTTCAATAGTCAAACAACATTTTTTTTTTTCATTTTCACTTTAATCTAAAAAGTAATACGAACAAGAATAAAAGAATTGGAACGAACATTGAATGCATCATGAAAAAGAATACGAACAAAAACATAAATGCATTCTGAAATAACACACACCCAATTATTATTGAAAGAAATTATTAGCATGGCAGACGATTTTTTTTTTATTTAACAATTCGCATCAATGTTGATATTAATACAAAAAAAGTGTAAGGAAACAAGGACATGAAACTTCTGTTCTTGAAAACGACATTTTCAAATTAATCATGCAATTACCAAAAATATTGGACCCATCTATATTTGAAACATTTCAGATCTCAGAAGACAGTAAATTAAATAAGCAAATCACGTATATTCCTAAATCAAATTAGAATTCGATTTGATTATTTTGTTAAAATAATAAAGGAGAAATCTGAACTACCACCATATCAGCATTTCCAGTGATAGCAAGTCATCATATCACATTTTCCAATTACCACAATTCCTTTTCAGATTGTACTTTAACAGAGAAGTTGAGGAAAAAAAGTCCTTTCCGTAAAAATTCATATTGCAATTACCTAAATAATAATGCTGATCTTCCAACAATTCTGAAAGTAGAACGCGACCTCATTATAACTCCATCGACGAGAAGAACAAGAAAATAAAACTGTCATAATCCAATTTATTTCATAACCCGTGGAAAAAAATGTCGTAATTCGAACACGTAATGAAGTATCGGAAAGGAAGAATGTTTCAATCTGTCGAAGGCAGGTATATCTACGGAAAACACAGAGAGTAAAACTTGGAATATTATTTCTTGTTCTGATGTAATAATAAGAATTCTCATGAGGAGGCTCTATTTCGAAGGTATTTATTGGCTTGATTTGGTAAACAAAGATTTCTTTTAGCTGATTCTGAACCTTAATATTTTGGAAAAAATTCTGGCAGGGTCGAATACAGTCTCGTAAATGAATTATATAAACTGCATAACTTATGTAATCTTCAAAAAAATTCGGTCTCAAGACTTGTGCATTTTAAAGTTTTAAATTTCCCTACTTAAAAACAAAAAATCCATTTGTAGAATTATGCATACCAGCGGGTGACCGAGCTCCGCTCGGAGAAAACAGGCATCGAAGCTAACTCGAAGATTTAAATTGTCAATTGTGATTTATCAAAACAATACATGCCATAAGAAAATTTGTGAAACCATTGGTGAAAAGATAACCGGTTAAAGTGCACCATTGTAAACTATTCTAAACAAAGTTAGAGTTTGGAAAGGGAACTATTCTATACAAAGATAAAGTAAAGGTAAAGATTGAAGTGTGTTGAAGTTCAATATTTTTGACAAATTTATTTAGAAAAACCAAACATATATACATACATAAGAAACATATTATAAACCTATAGCAGCATAAACATAAAACTTTATTAGTTCGCCATATTGGCTATAGATGGCAGCACGTTACCGCTTGAAAATTTAAGTAGCCATTATGGCGAACTAATAAAGTTTGAAAATATCCTATCTGTAACTCCGAACTGCTCGACCGTAGCGCTTCAAAACCGGCGCCAATCGATTCCTCGTGGCCAAAAACCCCAGACCCCCAAGTTTACCGGAGTTTATTAATTCTGGGGCGATTTTCGACTTGGCAACCATTCCTCGTATTATAGTATTAGATTAATCTGGCAACTCAAGAGTAAGGGAAAAAACCATACAAAAATTAATTTTGGCAAGTGAATTTTACACTAAACTTTTTATTAAGTTTTGAACGAAATTTTGTATGCCCTATCATTTTTGATTCAACGCGATTATTCCAAACCAAAACGGGTTAAATGATTGAAATTTGGTATAGAACTTTATATTTTAAATTTATGGACAATATTGTTTCTAATTTCAGATTAAATCTGTCAATAAGTGAACGATCTATTTATGTTTGAGTGAGAATGTGAATACGACAACTCAAAATTTAGGTAAAGTTAATCTAGTGCTGAAGCCAACAATATATAGATATAAATCAAATTTTTGACTGGATAGGTATTAAAAAGATTCCCATATTTGGTTAGTATCTCTAAATAAGAAATATAATACCTTGTGTTAATACACGAAAAAGTCAAAAGAGACTAAGGTAAGAAGGGTAAGTCCTGTAAGACAAACAAATGATTAATTTCTAAACCATTAGAAATAGACAAAATTTTTCCATTTGAAAAAATAGTCTAAAAGACATTATATATATATATATATATATATATATATATTATAGTTGCTTGAGTCAATAAATGTGAATATTGATAAAATAAGACATAATTGTTGATAAGATCTTTCAGCCATATAAATCATATTAACTAACCCCTTCCAGTAAGATTTAAGAATAAAAAATTTTGGGTGAAATAGCTTCGTTTATTTTATAACTCTTAACTAACTTATAATTATTAATTAAAATTATATTAATGATATGAATGTAATTGTAATTTGTAGGTTCGCATTTAATATTTCTACAAAATCTCTAGTGATTTCGGATTAGCCCCTAGTTTTTGCGTTTACTCTAGGCACTCAGGTATGTTTTTCAAAATAATTTTAGACACATAATGTGTCTACGACTCCAGAGTATTCACAAAATTCACCTATCAGTCACTATGCGCGTTTTCGTATTCTTCGTAATATTTCACTATCAGTATCAGTTAAATATATGCTTATTTTTTTATTTTTCTGAATCACTTTGATCTTCTTGATTTACATTACTCTTATTCATTAAGGTGTTTATTTCACTGCATGTTTAGCAATTAGTAAGTCAGATGTTCAGACTAAATGTTTATTAGAATGAATACTAATAGTTTAGCCTTAACTTGTACCAAAACAATCAAACGATATATGATAGCGATCTATGATATCAACACCTATACTTATAATAGTCGCGTGACGAGTATAGCTCGTCATTGTGCTTTATGGCATGAAAAATCAATGACGAGCTATACTCGTCATTTTACGGGAAGGGGTTAAGTAAATATTAACGTATTAACATTTGAAAGTTTTTTTTAAAAAATCCACGTTTCTACAACGAAAATTTAGTCGAAATTTGAAGTTTTGATTATTTTCATTTTCTACAATTTAACTTTATGGGTCGACTCGAGAAAACTCTATTAATATATACGAGCAAATATATATAACAAAGTTATTAATAGGAAACAAAACGAAACACAACTTTGTTGTTAATCAGGAATTAAAACAGTTGGGCATTTAACTGTAATGCATTTTTAATGAATGAGCTCTTCAGATATACGAAAGACACAGAGACGATAATTCATCCCATTCTTTTTTCTACACGTCTGGCGAGAAGTTTTAAAATGCTGCAGATGTATGGCGAAAGTCGATTTTTTTTTTCTTCTTTTTCCTTTTCTGAGTATACATCAAAGAACAGGTGTTTGTTTTACTGCTACAAAATGGTGTTGGCGAATGGTGTTGGTTGTTGATGCAGTCGACATTTCAAAACGATGTTTTTAAATTCTGGTGGACAAGGTTATACTTTCTTTTCTTTTCTTTTTATGATATTTGTGTTGATTTTTCACTACTTACAATGCAAGCTACACTATAACGACCAGCACTACTCTCTCTGTCATTCTGACCGGTCCAATTTTAATAATTCTTACAGGTCGAGAGGGTACTATTAGTTCATTTTTAAAAATTTCTAAAATTCCAGACATAAATATATATTTTGTATGCCTTGCCATTAACTATTTATATTGCTATTTTTACGTGAATGAATTAAGGTGGAAATGATTATATGTTATTATTGTCGCCAAAATTTTAGTTTCTTTGCTTTTTTAGTTTCTTGAATACACAGTATAGAAGAAATATAGCAATTGTTAAAAAATCTGAAATAGAGATGTTGGCCAATCTCCTCGTTTTTTACCTCCTTGAGTTCAAAAAGTTCATTTTTGAAAAACGTTTGTCTGTCTAACTGTGGCAGAAATTCTTAAGGGTAGAACGTTAAAATAAATCTAATCTTTTTTTGGGTAAAATAAATCTATTATTGTTCTTGTTAAAGCCACAACGCTGTTATCATCATTATTTATTATTATTATCATGTGAGAGCATTATGTCGTTTTGATTTGAGTTTTTTGTTGTTGTTTGTTTTAAGTTTCAAAATGCGTAGGTAATATATTGGCGATTTATTTTTTTTGAGGGATCAACTTTTCGCTATTAGGGTTATTAGAAAATAATGCAGAAGGTTGTCACATTTGGAGAATTATCACCAGCTCACTCGATTTCCTAATTCTTTATTCTCTGAATTCTTATGAATTGGTACGAAACAATCACGAGACTATCAGTTTACGTATGCGTCGATATAAAAAAAAAAAAAAAAAAAAAACGAAGGGTTTTTTCCCCCTTTTCATCCCAAAATAAAGTTCCAAAACTTTGTTTACCAACTAGAAAAATTGAAAGTGAACATTTATAAAATTACCTTTATATATATATCTATATATATATATATGAGAGAGAGACCGATAGATTTTGAGATTTTTTCAAACCAGTTTAAACTAATTGATGAATGAAAGTAATTAAGACAATTGATGACTTAAAATAATAATACTCTCTCATGATCATTTGAAATTTGCGATAGTAGGTTTCATTTTTTTCCTCTTCTTTTTTCTTATTTAAACGACAATATCTCCGCAATTAAATGCAAAAACCTCTCAATTCCCCAAATCATTTATGAATAGTCAAAATATCAGTTGAAACAAGTCTGTCTAAATCAATATCAGCGTGACTAAAATAAATCATTACCGAATTCAACATCACGTGCTGCTTTTACTGCTTTTACGTATATGTTCTAATTACTTGGGAAGGCTTCGTTCCGAAGAATGCGTGTTGCCAAAGAGAGATACAGAAGTAATGTAATATAATCCCCGCTCTCATCCGAAGTCGTAATGATAGCAATTCGATGGAAATGAGAAAACGCATAATAATTGATGCCATTCGGAAACTACATTCATAACAATGAGGTTACAGGTGCAGTGAATAACACCGTTCCTCGAGGGTTTATTTTCATTCGCATTCGTAATCGATCGAGAATCGATTATTAGTCTCCTGTAAAGTTATCATCGATTATTTCACGCACTTAAAAACATTAGCAAAATGACTTTAATGTGACATATTTCGCCGTCGGTTTTGTTGATTGTATTTAGAGTTTTATTTTGTTTTTTATAAAAAAAAAGTTTTTAGGGTTATTTCCGAACTATCTTTGGCATTGGATTATTGATCGTATCCTTTAGGAAATGGATATTTGCAACTTGATTGCAAATGTTAGTTTTTTTAAATAGATTAGATTTATTTTAAAGAGTTTCAGTTTTATTTCAGAAATCCAATCTCTAAATTTTGAAGGGGAAAAAATAACAAAAATGACGGGTATGATCGCAAGTTTCAAGTTATGATGAAAAAACATTATTTTTAGGTCATTAACTAGTTTAAATTGGTTTGAAACAATCATGAGGTTTCCCTATCAGTCTCTACACCTATA
>JAPMOQ010055483.1:5477718-5488023 GCA_026543055.1 Argiope trifasciata | reverse complement strand
ATATATATATATATATATATATAATTTTTTCATTCTCAATTTTTCTAGCTGGCAAAGAAAGTTATGGAATTTGACCAATTTTGAGATGAAAAAAACCCCCATCGTTTTTCTAAATCTTGACGCATGCGTAATCGGATAGTCTCTTTATTGTTTCAAAATAGTATAAACTCGTTAATGACTTATATTAATTAAGACCATTCGTCCAATTAAAACCAATTCAGAGAATGAATAATTTTAAAATCAAGTTGTAACTTTACTCGGCGATAAATCGCCAAATGTTGGAATCTTCTGCACTATTTTCTGATAACCTTAAAAATTGATGCATCAAAAGCGATAAATCGCCAATTTGTTGCTTAGGCATTTTGAGGCTTCAAAAAAAAAATCTCAAGCCAAGCCAACATAATGTTCTCATAGTAAAAGGAACAGAATAAATCTGTCAGCCTGTAATAAATTCAAATGCAACAAAATATAAAATCTCCTCCTATTTTGACTCATGATAGGCTTCGTATTCATCAAATATGAACATAATGTCTATCATGAGCCGATGAAGAGCCTATCATTGAAAAGGATCATAGTTAAAATAACAATTTTTAAGTAAAAAGATGTTTGCCCAACACACATTAGCAGGGAGAAAAGCTTATAATAATACTTGGAACGGCTTAGTGCGAGAGGTATGGGAGGAGTTTACTTACTTAGCATCATATAGTAAAAAATTAAAATATAAATAAAAGCAATATAAGAATTATGTGCTAAATAAATTCATTTAAAAACTAGAAAATCTAAAATCTGGAGCATCTAAATATTTAAAAAAATAAGGTGAGTCGTAAAACTAGTTCCTCAGCCAAAACACGGCCCAATTTTGACAATTTTATTTTATATGAAAGCTCATAATGCCTAGAAAACTTGTCAATGGTAACTTTTTCCCCACCATCTTCCCCTATACGAAAGAAATCATGTTTATATTCATTATTATTGAGAGAAGACATTATAGCGCCCTCTCCCCTGTTACCTCTTTGATCTACTTTAAAAGTTCATGATTCCAAAATATGCCATCAATTGTCTCCTCTCCCTTTTCCGAGTTTCGAGACATGTCATAAAATAAAACTTTGGCAAAGCTCCCAATTTTAACAATAAGTGCGATTTCAAAAACGTGTTTCGTTAAATTGCAAACACAGTTAAGTAGCCAGAATGTTCTATATATTCAATTATAACTTGAAACAAACTTTAGTTAAATTGTTATAAGATTTAGTTCATCAAAGTTGTTTGACTTGAATAAGTTAATGCTCTTAAAATGGTGGGCTAATGATAATTTATAATAAATAGGATTGCCCAGTCACTCGAATGATACAAGTCTTTGCAACGAGATCAAACAATTAATTTGACATATGGGCCTTCACTTTAATAATGCAAATTTCTATTAAATTTTGAATTAAATAAATTTGCGCCTATCTGTCTCTCATAGTAAGATATATAATGTCTAGACACGATGCCATACAGCGGCTTAATCTCTATCGCAAGTAAACACGATAGCTCAAAATAATAATAAACTAGATAGATGCAATTTGGTATACGGTTTTATTATTAAACTGTAAATATATATCAAAACTGTAATTAGATAACAAATTTTCAAAATCAACGAAAATGTCGGGTGTTTACTTTTTCACCAATTCAGGAGTATGTGAATGCCATAAGTAAACCAGCAAAAATGGCCACTCTTAAAACGTTTTCGCGTACTCTCTGATAAAATTGTCACAACAGAGAACGCCTTACATGACATTGGCGTACAATAGTTCCAAAAAAATTTTTAGCTGAAATTTAACATTTTTATTGAATATGCTGTGTCATCCTTGGCGAGTTATGATGATTAATACCTGGCTGACTCGAAATGTTTTTCTCAACCGATTGAAACAAAAATTTGACACAGAGCTACAATTGTAGACACCAAATTGCGTAACAAATTTGATAAATTTAAGTCATTGTGTTTTTAAGTTATTGCACCTACATATTTCTGAAAGTGCAGACAGATAAACATCCGTCAACCCGTTATAGAATTTGGTTAAAAATTCGTGTTTTCACCATACATGTTAATTATGCGTGCGCAATTTTATGTATTTAGATTTTCTTTTTTATTTATCCTTTCAAATTATATTCGAACAGACGGACTTTCTCTGAACAGATTTTACTCAAAATTTGATAGAAATCTGCAAATTTGGTGTAAAGACCGTATATAAAAATTCTAACGGTCTAACATTTTAACGGTCCTAAGAATTTCTGTCACAGTTAGATAGACAAACGTTTTTCAAAAATGTACTTTTTGAACTCAAGGAGGTATAAAACGCGGAGATTCGGCAACATCTTTAGTTCAAACTTTTTAACAAATACTATATTTATTCTATACTGTGTAATCAAGAAACTAAAATTTTGGTGACATAAATAACATATAATTGTTTCCACCTTAATTCATTCGCATAAAAATAGCAATACAAATAGTTAGTGGCAAGGCATACAAAGTGCATATTCATGGCTGGAATTAGTAGGAAGATTTAATAGCGTTGCTTTCATTAAATAAGGAAGTTTATAGACATGACTGACAATTTGTTTCTCTTCTGAGGCTTATCAGATAAAGCTAAAAAAAAGGAAAAACTCTGCATAGATAAAAGCATATGGAGACAACATGGCGAGAAAAAAAGATTAAATTGCTAAAGGAAGTAGCCATGTCTACTGACGGAAATCCGGACAAATAGATACAAAGTTTCCATGCCAAAAAACATAATTTAAAAACTGCTGATTAATAAACCCGTTACAGAATTTTACTTATCTAGGGCCTTCGTTAAAATCGTTAAAAATATTTTTATTACTTTCTTTATAAGAAAATATGAAAATGTTTTCTGCTGTTAAGTTACTTTCTTCAAAAATTACATTTTAAAAAAGAAACAAAAAATGATTTTATTCCAGGCTTAAATAAAGCGTTTAAAATATAATTGAAGAGTTTTCTGCACAAAAAAGGTAGCTCCAATAATTCAAATTTCCAGAAAGCAGTAAAAGACGTCTGAAAATTCAAAATTCCAATGAGACAGAAAGCTCTAACATTTGAGAAATACGAGAACTAAGATTGGAGTTGCATGTTTCTGGCACCAAATGAATAAGGATTTTTTTTTTTTTACTCCATGTAACTCTAACATAGTGCATGTAATTCTAAATTCCCCCGAATTGGAATTACATCCTTTTGGCAACAAAACTAATTTTGTTACACTACATTATACAGATTAACAAAATAATGGCTCCTGCATCACAGCTCTGAAAATAACACACATTTCATGAGACATTCAACTGATAAACAGAATACAACATCGCGCATTACTGCACAACGATAGCACATTTTTCTCTGCACAAAAATAAATTTCATATTTCTTTTTCACATCAGGTAGTGATTGATTAAATAATTCGTACTGCAAATAATTTGAAATAATTATTATATCTTTAACTAATACTGTAAGGTCAGGAATTCATAAGACAACCTATATCTAGTTAAATAATAATAATAACAATAATTAAAGTCAGAGTAGCGATTGGAAATTGTTATATTGATATTAATTGTGATTACATTCTGGTAATGATATTAAACAACTCTAGAGAAGCGACGTTCTCTAGAGCTGTAAAGTTTTTTGAAAAGTAAAGCGAGCGCACTACAACCGAAATATTTGTCCTCCCTATGCACTGTATACATATTTTTTGAAAACTTGTCATACGTAATATAATCCTTATACATAATTATTAATCTAATGACACTATTTAACAAATTCAAGCAAACAAAATATGAGTGTGTTCTTTATGTGTTTTTCTACAAATATGTAATGTTGCCTCCCAGCCAAGTCAGTTTTGCGGACAGTTTTACTCAATACTGACAGAAAGCCGCATCAATGACGTCCGGGCTAGGCGACCAAATGAATGATACAAGAATCCTTATTAATTTTGGTAATAGGACCAAAGTAAGGCGAGACATGCTTCTGTGCCCTGTTCCTGAAGCTATAAAAGGCCGATTGTCCAATCAAAGTTAGTCAGAATCATATAGTGAATCAAAGACACATTAATTAGATCAGAACAGCGTTGAGTGGAGCTCAAGCAATTTGTGGATTGAGAACTGGTACCATGTACCGAGTTTCAGAAACAAGTATTGTAGCAGCATCAAGCCCCATGTTGTGTAGCTATGGAATAATAGTGAGCTGGCAGTTGATAGAGCTAAAACGGGGAAACTAAAAAATAGCAGGCGTTTAGGTAGACCTTAATGAATAACCAAGTAGATTCCCTCCTCCTGCTGAGTTCTGTCTTGCCGCTTTGCGTGCTGTGATTGTTGTTTGCTACGTATGGGCTGCTGCTTGTTGTAAGTGCTGCTATATAAGTATCATGTGTACTTCTTGTCTGTGCATCCATGTTAAGAAACGTCATTATTAGTTATTGAGGTCTATTGGTTGTATTGCATCATACATCCACTACAAATAAACCCGTTGACTTTACGGGCATACTGGTGGAATTTTGGTAACAATATTATACCCAACTAAACGACAAGCCCTTTTTAAAAAAATCTTCACTAGCCTCCTTTTGGCGATCAGCTTATTATCCGCCATATTTATGATATTAATTTAATCATATCAATCACATTTAATAAATTATATCCTATCACAACAAAAGAATTTCTTAAAATTATACTTGCACAACAAAAGCAATACATTTTTATTAGAGAATTAATCTTGAAAAATGATTAAATATTTTGGAAGAAAAACTTTGTAATCAATCTAGTTTTTAAATACAGGAAATTCAGTCAAAGTGTTACTTTGAGATATCTTTCAAAATTGGAAGATACATAGTGATGGGATGGGAAGATGAACATAGGGCTATCTAGGGCTCACGAGTTTTCATATAAAACCAAAATGATAAAATCAGACCGATGTTTGAGCTGAACTATAGATTCTAAACTTTTTCTAATTATTTTAAATACATCGATTTATTACATGAAAAAAAACTAAGACACGACGGACATAGCCTTTACAAACACCAGCCAGACTCATACATTTCCAATAACATTCGCTTAAAATATCATTCAGATAAAAAATAACCAATTGCTTTTTCCATTTATATCCATTTGAAAGTCTGAAGTAAAAAATATAAAATAAAAACTCCTAGTCTTGATGAGAGAATGACGATATATTTTCATCAACGAGAATGCCATGTTTTTTCTAACAGATGAATCACAGTCGTCTCTCATAAAATAATAAAATCTTATTTAAATTTCATTTCTTGCAGGAAAAATTTCAAGTTAAAGAAAAACAACTGGGATGCAGAAATTTTTCATCATGATACACATATGCATACATAAAAGTAATTCAGACAACAGACTGCTACAATTTCCATAAAATATTGCTTCTAAAAATAACTGCTTCATATGAGAAACATTTTAATAATGCAAGAATAATAATGACGACAGCAATAAATAAAGAATACATTTTCTTAATATGAACGAAGGGTGATCAAAAAAGTTTACAAACAGCAGTATTTGGAAAGCAAAAACTGTGGATGAGAATATTGTACCAAAAGTTTCAAATGAGAATATCTCACCAGTGTTAATTGTCTTAGACTGGTATTTCGAGAAGATAGTGTTACTATGAGACCTGAAACAACGACAGTAATGGCAAGACGTCTAGAGAAGTGTTCTCGTACAGAGGTGCGGGCCGTGACACGATTTCTATGGATTAAGAATATGCTCCCATTGGACTTTCACAGACAAATCGTTGAGGTGTAGAGAATCAATAAATAGAGAAAGGTAGCGAAATGGTGTTCTTTTAAAATGGAGCAGAGAGACTGCTGGAAACATTTAGGAAGCCACCCCCATACAGCTCCTATTTGGTTCCCAGTGACTATTTCCTTTTCCCGGCAATGAAGAAACACTTATCCGAAACAAGGTTCATATCAAACAGTCAAAAAGATACCGAGAACTGGCTCAATAGCCAGGGAGCTGAATATTACCAAAACAGGTTAAACAATTTGGTCCAGCAGGGTGACAAATGCCTCAACAGGTTTGGTAATTGTGTAGAGAAGTGGCTGCCACATATGTCTCTTAATTAACATTCGTATCCTGTGTCTGCAGTTGATAAAGCATTTTTCCTTTGCTTTGTAAACTTTTTTTGGAGGGATCACAGCTCATAAATGTTATAAAAATTATTTTTTACTTTTCGTAGGCAATATATACACAAAGAGAAAATACAGTAATCGTCAAATCATCAAAAGTCAAAATCGTCAAAAGATTCGAACTCGAGATTTTGACACCTCTCCACGTTTTGAATCTTTTTGAGAATGAGAAACATATTTTTAGAATTACAGAGTTGTCACTCAAATCCGAAAAAAAAAACACATTTATCTGTGTTTTACCCGTACTTATGTTCAAAATACGAGCAAATGCGTGAACAGTACTCATGTGCTAGTTATAATGGAATATGAGTTTAAATCAGTGTTCAGACGAAGCCAATTATTGCGCGCAATGGACTACCACGCTTGTCACAGGAGAATCAGTGACCCCAACGGGACAATGGCAAATTATTGTTTCATCAGGACAACTACTTGCCATTGTCCCATTACTGTCACATGATCTTTCTGAAGTAAGCGTGATTTATTATTGCGCACAATGGTTAGCTTCATGTGAATTATGTTTAAGGTGAGGAAAAAGCAGCTAGGAAAGGAAGCAATATTTTCGCATATTTCGAAATAATGGCATATTAAAAGAAGGTTTCTACCATATATAAATTTCTTTCTCTTTATTATTTAGAATTTAATAAGGTTAAATTTATATGAAAAGTGGGGGGAGAATAAATTACTTTTCATGTTCTTTAGATTTTCTTTAACTGTAAATTACACAAAATTAAGGACTATGGTAAATGTTTGTGTATTTGATTTCTTAACAAAACATTACAAAGCAAGATTTACTTTTTTCATTAATTTCTGCGAATTCATGCTTATTCTCTAATAAATGTGTTAGCCCAAAATAAGTACTTTGCATGGCACTGGGAGACAATACAGAATTCTAACCTATAATGTAAATTTAACATTGTTACTAAATCTGTCATGTCTTCTTGTCGAATTATTTGACCTTTAGTCCCGGCATATGGTTAATAACATCCGCAAACTGTGTTTGTATTTTAGATGCGTTTTTCATAATCGATAAAAACATTATTAAAAAGCTATACTTTTAATCACAAAATACCAAATTAAATATATTTGATTCATGGCATTTTTCAGTCATAGTGACTTTAAGTTTCTGAAAATACAGATCGATAAACGATCGATTCCTCGTTGAATTAGATCCAAAATTTGATAGGTGTCTATAATATATAGATTCTAAATGTGTGTAAAGTATTTTATATGCCAAGCTATCTTCGCCTTATAGTTATCAAGATAACTAACAATATATTCGAAGAGCTGGACAGATAGCCTTCCTCAGAGCGAATTTAGCCTAAAACTTCATAGAAATCTATAAAATTGATGTAAATATCGCATACAAAATTTCATCCATTTAACTCAGATCGTTCTCAGTTACCTTTGTCGAAAAAATAATTTTTTCTTTTGGGAAGTCTAAGACTCAAATATTTGCCAAAGTCTCAAGTTTGAATTTTTTAACGATTACTATTGTATTTGCTATACGATTACTATACTTTCTCTATACTATTTATAAGAGAAAATAAAAAGTGCCATTATAAAAATGTTTAATCACTTCACAATTTTTTTTGTTAGATTTGTAAATGAAATGTTATAGTGTTGATAATGTAATCATTTAATAAGGTCAATTCATTTCATACAAAATAGATAATCAGTTCACGTGGTAGTAGAGACTTTAAAGAATTATAATAAAAATTAAAATTCAATATTTTTTTTCCTTTTTTTTTTTTCACAAGGGAAGAAAATAAGTTTGTTCACAATATCCATCGAAGCACAAGTAATAGATAGATTAGATTTCATAAGAGAAAATTAATTTGTCTTCATCGAGCACGATAATCAGAATGAAGGAGGTTTATATTTTCATTGGATATTAAATATGTACAAAATTCTTAATGAAGAAGCGTATATGAAATTACTTTTATGCAAGTGCTATATGTATATTTAGCAATTCATTAGAGAAAGTGCCCGCTGAGGCAACACAATCAGCGATTGTGAGATGAAAAAAAAAAAATCTTTGTTTCCTAGGGATATGTTCACAGAAATAAAAACAAGAATAAACAGCTGCTTATTATAACTTCGTTTCAAAGGGTTTTTTCCCTCCCTTCTTTGTTTTTGTTCTCATTCTTCCGCAAACTTTCACTTTTTTTTTTTCATTGTCCGTAATTTTTTTTTCTCTCATTCATTTGGCGGATAAAAATGCGTCGCTGGGGAACGAAAGATGTTCCCGATTTTAATACCTCTCTACATTTTTCAATACAGCAGCGGACTGGCTTTTCAATGTTTTTTTTGTTCCCCCTTTCCTTTTAATTTTTTTTTCCAGCGCCAAGCGGCGACGCTCTCAACTTTGGCAGATGATTTTTTCACTTTTCTTCTCTTCATCTCACTTCGTATACTTGAGCGAAAATTGATTGAAGATGTATCTCTTCGTTCCCATTACATTTTTCTTCACAGATTTCTCGCCCTGGGAGAAAATTTATGTACAGCCTCAACACACACATATATATCTATATATATCCTTATTCTTTTTACTTTGAAAAAGTATGTTATTTTCTAAAGCAATATTATATATATATTTTTAAAATTTTTATGTTAAACATAAAACTTTGGCTTATCTTATTTTTTACGATGATTTTTTCTTTTGTTCATCTGAGAATGAAACAGATTACGGGTTAACACAACTCCAAACTAAATCATATCTTCCTTTCTTTTTCTTTTCTTTTCTTCTCCCTCCCCCATTTTTTTTTCAGAGCAAAATACTGAAAACCCAGCTGATCAAGATTCTTTAAAACATTTTTATGACTTTTTTTCATGCTCTAAAAAAAGCTTATACCTTCTGCTCACTGCGCACTGAAATAAATAAAAAAATAAAGAAAGAGAGACAAAATAGTACAACATACAGATACACAAACTCAATGTAAGCAAATTTGTAAGCACTGATGGGGAAAAAATGATAAGCACAAATATAAACATATTTAAAAGCAGCTTTGAAAAAGAAAAAAAACCTTTGTTTTTCTTTTTGGTTGAGAAACAGGGGGAAAATAATCAAACATCAAAACAAGCTAAATTCGTAAGGGAATAATTAAAAAATAGTGGATGTAAATAACACAACGCAATAATCTTAAAAAACAAGAGAAAAAGTATTAGCTTGTTTTTAAATATTAACTTTATCCTTAGTCACCAGAATCCATAAGCCATCTCAGCATTTTGCTGTTATATAAAGAAAAATTTTGGATAAATACCAACAGAAATCAATAAATATTAATTTTAAATTCATTTATTCAAACCTGGATGAATTCAGAAAACACAAATAATAATTTCGAATAACATTTTACAATTGTTTGAAAAAAAGAGGATTGGAGGGAGAAGAAAAAATAAATTTTAGAAGAAAGATGAATAACGAAGAGTGTACGAAACGTTTGAAAAAAAAAATGGGAAAGAAAAAAAATAAACTTTAGAAGAGAAAGGAGAATGTATGAATCGTCTGAAAAAAAAAAGGGAAAGTAAATTTTTTTAAAAATAAAATGATGAATAACGGAGAATGTATGAATTACCTGAAAAAAAGAGAGAAAGAGAAAATAAACAAATTTTAGTCGAAAGATGAATAACGGAAAATGTATGAATCGTCTGGAAAAAAAAGGGAAAGAAAAAACAAATTTTAGCAGAAAGAAGAATAACGGAAAATGTATGAATCGTCTGGAAAAAAAAGGGAAAGAAAAAACAAATTTTAGCAGAAAGACGAATAAAGGAAAATGTATGAATCGTCTGGAAAAAAAAAGGAAAGAAAAAACAAGTTTTAGCAGAAAGACGAATAAAGGAAAATGTATGAATCGTCTGGAAAAAAAAAGGAAAAGAAAAAACAAATTTTAGCAGAAAGAAGAATAACGGAAAATGTATGAATCGTCTGGAAAAAAAAAGGGAAAGAAAAAACAAATTTTAGCAGAAAGAAGAATAACGGAAAATGTATGAATCGTCTGGAAAAAAAAAAGGAAAGAAAAAACAAGTTTTAGTAGAAAGATGAATAACGGAGAATGTATGAATCGTCTGGAAAAAAAATGGAAAGAAAAAACAAATTTTAGCAGAAAGATGAATAACGGAAAATGT
>JAPMOQ010055483.1:5438295-5464018 GCA_026543055.1 Argiope trifasciata | reverse complement strand
TATAATTGTTTCAATTTTACTAATATTTATTCTAAAGTTGTTCAGTTTATTTGTGTTTTAGTAGTGGCAGCATTAGCGCTCACTAAATACAATGTATATTTATTCTAAATGTTCAACAAATTTTCCCTAGATAAAATTCTTACATTTCTTTGTTTCTGGATGATTAATTTATGTCTACAGAGAATTCATCAAATTTCGGGAAAAATCAATTCATAAATTAATTTATAATCAATTATAAATCAATTCATCAATTTAATCGAAATTAAAAATAAATCGATAACAAGCTAATAAAAAATTCGGTTACAGGCTATCGTTCTCTAACAGACGCATTCACTACACTATTAAATAAAATTATCAGAAACTATTTTATATTAAGGAAATATTAACACACATTCCACATACTATTGAAAACGTGGCTCATTTCTAGACTTCATAGTGCATTCACTACACTATTAAATAAAATTATCAGAAACTATTTTATATTAAGGAAATATTAACACACACTCCGCATACTATTGAAAACGTGTCTCATTTCCAGACTTCATAGTGCATTCACTACACTATTAAATAAAATTATCAGAAACTATTTTATATTAAGGAAATATTAACACACGCTCCGCATACCATTGAAAACGTGGCTCATTTCCAGATTCATTCTCAAGTAAATCATTCTATCACTTCCCTCGAAGCCTCAATCCGGAGTGGAGTGTTGAAAATTTTCTCGAGGGATCCATTCCGTCTGCCAATAACCCCGGAATACCTGGAACTGGTGCTCCGGTCGGTTAGCGGACTGGAAAACAGAAGGTTCTGATTGAACCGAATCCCAATTTCCCCTCCGGGGACCCTTCCCCAACCTTTTCATTAAACTTTCCAGAAAAAAGTCATTCAATAACCGAAGGAAATAACTCTCTCTGTTTTTGACAAGAAATAGCCACCAATTGGGGAATAAAAATGAAAAAACGTTTCGCGCAGGGGTTGCGGTTAAACGATTTTTCAATTCCGCCTTGCTCCATATTTTTTTTAAAAAACTGCAGGGTCTGCGGTCAACTATAAATCAAACCAACCACGAATGTCGAAGACTTGCTGGTCGTTTGATTTTTTTTTTAAACTTTAGTTGGAACGATTTCCGTTTCGTGCGGTAAAGCAAACAAACAAACAAAAAGTTCTGGACACGCGCTATGGACATATATTATATTTACAGTCCACTAGAGCATGATGAATATATACCCTCCAAACTTTTTGATATTACTTTTTTTTAACATCTAGAGAAGACTGGCTAATATTTAGGTTATGCTTATCCGCAGTCCGAAGACGGGGATAAAATATGAGAGAAGGGGAAAAGTTAATGACTTGTATCAAATATAAACATATATGTATGGGATATTCCTCAAGATCTTTCTTTATAATGGCTGATATGTATCCACCATTGGCAAGATTAAATTGCCAGGGTTTTTTTAATGTATAAAAAATTAACTTTATAACTAACAGCCATGAAATCTTCATTATAGCTTTTTTATATACTTCTTATATGAACTTAATTTATTTCAAATACTTCATACTCATACTTCAAATACGTCATACTTATACTTTAAAACAGTCATACTTGTACTTCACATACTTCATATTTATGACTCACATACTTTAAAATTGAGCTCTTATACTTCATATTTAAACTTCAGATACTTCATATTTGTACTTCTTGTACTTCAAATAATTCATAGTTGTATTTCTTGTACTTCAAACTTATACCTCTTTTACTTCAAATACTTCATACTTTAAATATTTCATACACCTCTTTTACTTCAAATACTTTATACTTTAAATATTTTACTCATACATCTCATACTTTTCTTATATTTCAAACATTTCATACACATACGTCCGATATTTTTCTTATATTTCAAATATTTTATACTTATTTTTTTTTCTTATATTCCAAATAATTTAAACTTGTCTTTCTTATACATCAAAAATTTTTAATTAACAGTCAGGAAATATTTATATTTTTGATGCTTCAAAATTAATCAATTTTAATCCTTATTTTTCAGTATTCCTGGATAAAATTTGAAGTATTTATGGCATAAAAAATATATTAATAACAAAGAGAATTATATCAGCTTTTGAAAGCTACGTTAATATAAATGCAAATTTTTTTTAAAAAAATCAATATAATTACAATATAATACTAAAGGCGAATTTATTTTTGAAATTAGATAATATATCAAAATAGTAAATATTAAAATTGGATCGACAAATTATAGATGGTTCCAAACGATTTTTAAAAAACTAATGACTATAATTTTCCTTAAGTTATTTATAATTTCCAAAGAATGACGCAAAATTTAATTAAATATTGTGAGTGACAACTTAAAATAAATTTTTGTAACGTGTTATATGGGAATTTGTATTTTCCAACTACGAATTTTAAACTCCGTCTAAAAGAATAAGTGGTAAAACTTGAACTTTTTATGTAAGATAAGCCAATAAAAACTTTATTAAACTTCAAGCACTATAATCAGTAATCAAGTAGCAGGAAATGTAACAACAGTTTCCACGTAATCTTTTCAAGCATCAATAAGTTGAAAGAAAATACAATCTCGTACTCATTAAACACCTGTTTCCCATATTTTGGCTATTTTAAATTTAATTTGAACGCCACTATTCACAATGCTGAAAAAAAAAAGGTAACTTTATTTATGTACGTCAGTGCCTAAGACATAAGACCTATCGATGATAATACATAGTCCTTTTTTATAATTTTGTAAAACCGCACGGCCTTTTGTACAAATAATAAGTGCCCATTTTAAAAAGTGGTAATTCTTTTCTACCAGGTATAATGTTTTTATTTAATTATTACTTACTTGTATTCTCAATATAAAGGAAGTATAGTAATCGTCAAAAAATTCGAAGTTGAGATTTTGACCGATCTCCATGTTTTAGACTTTCTAAAAAAGACGCTTTTGAAAAATGCCCGTCTTACTGTCTATGACAAAGATAATTCAAAAACGCTTTGAGCCAGACAAAACTTGGTAAACGGATTTAACATCACATTTGCATATTTTTATCAAATCTTCAATAAAATCTGTTAGTCCGTCAGTCTGTGACAAAGGTAACTAAAAAATGCTTTGATGTAGACGAATAAAATTTTGTATATGATATTTATATCAAGTTTGTAGATCCCTATCAAATTTTGAAGAAATTTCGCTCAAAAGAAATCTGATTTTGAATATAATTTTGACTATTTGAATATAATTTTGCACAATAACGAAACGAAAATAGCTAAATAAATAAAACTCGATACACAGAATTAACATTTATAGTCTAGACTCTTTCAAATTTTAAGCCAAATTTAGAAAGAGGTTGACCCTCTGTTGGTCTTTACTTTGAGAAACAAGTACTCGTGACAGCTCAAAAAGGCAGTAATTTAAATATTATATTATATATATATATAAGCCTATTCCATCTTCGAATACTATTAGCCGCATTCGGATTCCTCAAATTCCATCGTTGGATGCCATTCACCGCATGTTCGAGATTAATCGCCAAATAACTTTCTATAACTCACGAAACTAGATTCAGTAAAAATGATATAATCACTCCAAAGGGTGCATATTTCGTAATCATTGTACGCAAATGCCCATTCTCTGGAATAACACTTTTATTAGAGAGTGAATACGGGATAATGTTTTAGGGAGTCCAACCATGCCGATTTTTCAAAACAAACGAACTTTATGAACATCCATTAAACAGGAGTTAAGTGGTATTCTTGGTTCTCATTAGGCGGCAATTAAGGCGCCTATAAGTGGTAGTGTAATCATAAAAACGCACTCCTTTGTACAAGAGGACATTATCTCAAAAGAGCAACTTGTAATTCTTGGTCATAAGGAAATAACAAACAGGGGATATTCATACATTTCGAGAGGGACATAATGTAACGTCGTTCTCTGAAATGGAACACATTGAAACAATAAAAGGACCGCCGATGGAACCATCTTGCGTTGAGGCCTAATTCTAGAACCTTCACACAGATCCCATTTCCCTTTCCTATTCGAATATTCCACAGCGGGCACGCACGCGGCTTTTCGAATGTTTTCGACACTTCTCTCTCCAGTCGAGTGTCGCGGCTTTCGTCAAAAGGGGAAAACTTTAATGAGCCGTGGACAATGCAATTGCAGAAAGACGCATTTTCTTAAAGGACGGGGCAGTCGATTGATGTGCTGTGTGCGTGCCAAGTCCGAATAAGGGGCTGTTTGTCCGGAACGCGGGACAAAGAGGCAGATCGTAGGGTGAAATTCAAGGACACACTGGGCGATTTCATAAATATAAGGAGCAGGGTTGCGCTCGCGTAACAGAGAGGTAACAGCGTAATAAAATAAGCAATTTCATTTCTTCATGCTCTGTTCCCGGAAAGGATTATATAAATAGAAGTAATAATCATATGACCATATCCTTCTAAATGAAACACAAATATACAATGACCTATATTTTCTGGGTCATTAAAATTTTTTTGTGGAAAGTACGAAATTTATCAAAATTTTGAATTCTATTTTTTTTTTCATGATTACAATATTTTATCTCTGTATATTTCATATAAGAAAACAATAAAAAGTTACAATAAAGAATAAAAATAAACATGACAAAAGAAATTTAAAAATAAAAAACCACGGAAATATTAATATAAAATCATATCATGCCTTGTATATTATTAGATATGCCTTCTTTTGATTTTTAATTGATAATTAATAATTTCCCCACCGATCACTTTAGCTTTAATTGAAGGATTAATCAATTTTTAATATTTCTTTAATGATTATGATAAATTTGACAATCTGAATCAAATTTTCATAGAAATACATCACTGGAAAGACTTTTTGTCTCTCCGTCTGAATACATGCTGTAGTAACCTTTCCCTTTTTCTCTTGCATGGTAATTAGCATTCCAACCAAATGTAATGTCCCCTGATTCCCCCCACACAGTTAAATCCATACTGACAGCAAGATGCGATTCTTTTCACTAGGAGAGTCATTGTGTTTGGTCATTTGTTGTTATCCAGGTATGGGAACACGGATGTGTGCTCCGTCGTTTCAATTAGACCCATCTTGCCTTCAAGGGAAAAGAAAGTCGAAACCTCCAGATATTACACTTTTTCCCTCATGAAGAGACTCCGTGAATCCTCAAGAAACAATCAATCACCAGCAACTGTTGTCGTAAGTGCCAAACTCAGATGCATTTCAGCTGATATAAGCAGCGAAATGATTTTCATTAGCATGTGTTCAAGTGAGGTCAGCCATAAAGATGGATCCTTAACAGATACTCCATCTATCGGATTGAGACTATGAGGAAGTGTTGTTGAACAGCTATTGGGTGATAGGGAAGACCACCAATGAGAAAATCAGAGGCAAATATCTCATGAAAATTTCGAATATCTCATGTATTTTTTTCCTAAAGGAAGGAGAGCGATATGAGGCTATTTGGAGAGATGTCGGTATCTGGAAAGTTGATGATATTTTTGAAAAGCTCCGTGTGATTCGAAAGAAGTTGTAACTGATTTTTTAAGAAGGTCCGTTAGGATCTAGTCGATAAAGATCGGAGGATTTGTGAAAGGGCTTGGAATAACCGTTTTGATCTGACAGCCTGTTATACGTATTTTGTTTAGTAACTTTTTCTCTGATTTGATTGTGGGAACTGTTTTGTAATTGAACTATTATTTGTATATAATACTAACCAAGATGAGAATAAGCTGTTTCTTGTACACATATAAGGCTGTAAGTACAAAAATTGTTTTGTTACGTTATTCTTTTATTCGATCAGTCTAGATCAAAATATCACGATGCCCATGTTATAAATTTAAAAAAAAGCCAACAAGGTAAATTCAATTTGGCTTATGACTTCGCCTTATAACAGTAAAAGTATATTTTGGAACAAATGCACTAATAAACGGCCATTGGTCGATCTTTCTATTCCTGTGAATTTGATAACTTAAAAGCACAACAAGTTAGATGGATGAATTTTTGTACAAAGCATTTACGCCATAACTGTAAATACGTGTCTCATTCTAAACTCAATCTGCAAAAGGGCAGACTTTCAATTCAAAAGTACATGCGAATGATAGTTTAAATACCCAACAAACTAAGATAATAAAATTCGACATGTCGTTTCCGCATTAAAATTGTAGACCTATACTAGATTTTGGATCGAATATCACAAAGAGAAAATGTGCAAAACAAATCTCGATTACCTAATTCTTTTCTCTAATAGTACAAAGTTAAATACTTATATAAAAAAAGGGTCAATGAACTTAAATGAAAAAAAAAAAGTCTCACTACAGCAGAAGTTTGAACTTTAAAACATTTAATTGCCAACATTCAAAAAACAAATACATCCAAATTAGAGTGTTTTTTTTAAATGCTTTTTTTTTCTCCCTTAGACAACTATCATCTGAAAACAGAAAAGGTAAACAAAAAAATGAGCAAACACAAAATACAAAAAGAATAAAAAATGCTTTTTTTTTTTTTTCAAATTATTATTTGCTCTGTTGAACGTTCTAACAAAATACAAGAGCACGATGTACAAAAAATACAAACTAAACGAATGAATCGCATTCGAAGAGAGCAAATTAAGTCGAAAATGCATTCAAGCGGATGAAACGAGAAGCAGAATGGAAATCTTTTTTTTTTTTTCCCCTAATTTAACAAAGAGAAAAAAAAATGTTGCGGCGACTTTTAGTTTCGTTCTGTAATAATAAAATTAAACACACCGACTATTACTTTCAATTACCTTACTTCCAGCTTATTAAATGAATGAATTCTTGACTTTCACTTAGAATTTCGTGTAAAATCTTCAACCCTAACATCAATTTTATGAAAGAATTCCTTATTTAAAATAATTAAATTACTTCCTTATTTAAAATAATTAAATTTATTACACTGTTATTAAAAGAGGCCAATACATTATCGGCTAATCATTAGCAATGTTTACATTTTAATCTATTACATTAACAGTGGCATTAAAAAAGGCAAAAAATTAGATTATCAGCTAATCATTAGCAAAGTTGAAACTTAAAATAATTAATTAATTATATTAACATTGTCATTAAAAGAGGCAAGTACTTATACCATTAGTTAAACATTGTAAAATTACAATTAGATTTACTACGTTAACACTGTCATTAAAAGAGGTAAACAATTAGCTAATTGTTAGCTGATAATCTAAAATGTAAAACAATTTTGCTACATTAAAATTGTCGTTAAAAGAGGTAAATACTTATATAATCAGCTTATCATTATCAAAGCTAAAATTTAAAATAATTTATTTTGACACATTAACACTGTCATTAAAAAAGATGAACATTTAGATTATCAGCTAATCATTAGTAAAGTTCTAATTTTTGAAAAGCTTGGATACAAGTTAATAGCCTCGTTTCTAAGCTCAGAGCAGTTAATCGCAATGCTTAATGGTGGTCCATGTGTATATGTATGTAGAAAGCGAATATAGTCCGACACAAAGGCAATGCACAATATGTTTTGTTGTACATAACAAAACATGTTGTTACCCTTAAATTCCGTTCCAACAGACGCAAAAAAAAGTTGAACAGCATTTTGCTGTACGAAGTTGCATTCACCAGATAATTATGTTAATCACCGTTACCGAGCAACCACCGATTAACTATCCCCTTTTATAAGTCCTCAAAGTTGAAAGAAATCAAATTCCCATAGCAAAATTTACAGCGGTCATTGCAAAATGTTGTACAGAACAGTTGCGCTGCAGAACCAGCGTATCATCCTTTATCATAAGAATGATGGTGTACAGATGAATCCATTAGATCATTAAAGAGTCACATCATAGCCGAAGCTCAGAAATATGTCGTCTCATTTGATAAATAAAACCTTCTGCATGGACCAGCGGGACTGATCTTCCCAAAACGTTGCATGGCATTGGCGCACAACAGCTACGAAATATGAACCTTTGGCCTGAATTTAGAATTTTGCTGAATTTATCGTCTAATCCTTGAAGAATGTTTTTGCCCATGAAGCCCTATAATGCGTTAATAGTAACCAAAAATCAAATTTAAGTTTCAAAAACGTTTTTCTCAAACGAATGAAACAAATATTTTAAAAAGACTGCATTTGTAGACACAAATTCCCATACCGAATTTGATATTCAGCAGTTGCGTTTTTGAATTATTGCGCTTGCATGTTTCTAAACGTACAGACCGACAGGCAATCAACCCATACTTGCATCTGACACAAAATTTGACAGCCTTCTAAATTATAAATGTTAAATTTGCGTATCGAATTTTACCCATCTAACTCTCTTCGTTTTGCAGCTATGTTAGCTTATATTCGAACAGCCCGACAGACAGATTTCTTTCGAACGAACTTTGCTCACAATTTGTAGGCAGTTTATAAATTTGGCGAAAAGACTGTATACTAAATTTCAACAGTCTAGATCAAGGAATTTTTCAACTATCTTTATCACAGATATACGGACACTTTCCAAATATGTGTATTCAAAAATACAAAAGTCTAAAATGTGGAAATTCGTCAAAATCTCGAGTCTGAATTTTTTAACGATAAATATTTTTTCTCAATGTAATGTATGCACGAAAGTAAGAATTCCTCTATTGCGTAAAGAGAATTCAAAATATATTGTACTGAATTCCATTGATTTAAATCATTGTATTTATATATATTTATATATTAATTTTTCCAAGTAAAAAAAAAAGTAGATTTGACTCCCCCCGCCCCCTCCTTTTTTTTTTTTTTTTTTTTTTTTTTTTTGAGTAGGAAAGGTGAATTGACCCCTTTATGGAAATAGAAAGGAATAAAAATATTAAATCACACAAACTGTATCTTAACAGATAAAACATACAAATGGTCGATGATATTAAATACATGATTAAAACGCGACATAATATTGTAAGATGTAATATTCACTACAGAATAGAACAATTAGATGACTTAAGAATTATAACCTAAACTTCACGGCAATCGATTCAACGAAATTAAATAACGGTAGTGTATTTATAACGAACTGGAACAAAACCTTAACCGTTAATTCTTCCTAAAAAGTTCAAACTCTGCCTTAACATGCTAACACCTTTCCAGAGGTCACACTTTAAAGAAGCTATAAATAAGTTGCTTAAAAAATGTTTAGCTTAGTCAACTGTAACAGCTAAATTAAGCCACTGGAGCATACCAGCAGCTTGGACAACACCTGGGAAAAGAGATTAAACTTTTCAGATTATCCAACATTGTAATGTGAACTCGGCCCTTAGTATCCATTCATACTATTTGTTTTAACATCGTTCCATTGCGGATGAGAATTTACAGAAAGAAAAAAAGACGCCTTCTTGAACAAAACCTTTCTGAAAAAAATGAATCCTGTAACGGCGTGGTAATTCTCACAGTGATTAAACTAACATCAACATAAGTCATTCATGATTAAGTTTTATAGAAATGCCTTAATCCGATTATAATAATTTGGATTACTAAAGTACATCCGGTATAAATTAGCGTCTTCAGCAATAAAATTATATATAAAATACTGGTGGTTCTTGTTAAAAGAGTTAAATTAATTTTAAAACTTCAAACAAACAATAAATAGCTTTAATACGTTACTGGCGTCTTTTGATGATGGTTTTACTTTCAAAAACATATCGATTAGTACAGACAAAGATGTCTAACCTTATAAATAAAAATGAATTAATTATATTGTATAAAGATATGCAATTTGTTCCTTTCTGAAAAATCTTCAAAAAGATATGACGACTTTTTCGATTCTTAAAAAAAATGTGACGGCATTTTCCTCACTTCTATTTAACTTGTTAAATAAAGCGTCTAAAGCCCCATGAATGAGAATACAAATGAAATTGTTAAATAAATGAAAAAAGTTTAACTCTATGATTTTATTTTTATAGGAAAGCTAGGGTCAATAGATTAGACAATCTTTGGAATGAGTTCTTTTCCCCTGCATAATGGAATGATTATCACACATCTGTAATAAATTCGACACTTGAACCAGAAAAAAATAGCACTTGATACGACACTGACTAGTTCAAATTGAGCAATCTGCAACAGAGGTGGGCATTAAGTCGATCGTCATCGACCGGTTGACCACCAAGACAATTTTGGTGCGATTGCTTTTACTAAAACCTAAGATATGCATGCTAAAAGAAACCAATTGTTATATTCATGTGTTAGCCATTTGACAGCATTGAAGTAGAGGAAATAACTGAAAATATATATTATATATTCCCTTTACCTTTTGATGGAAAACGTTATCCTCCTTCAAAATGGCATAATTTTAAAAACACCTACTTCAGAACCTAAGAATAATATTTGGAATCTAATGCAAAGAGAAAAATATTCCCCTTTTTTTTTAAAAAAAAAAATCATTTGACATTATTCTTTAGCTCTACCTACACGCACGAATCTGCATTTCATAGTATAAAATAATTTAGATAACATATCGTTGATGAAAATAATTAAATCGTTCTCGTCTTACAGATGACCACAGAGCAAGATTAGCATTCAGCTATTATATACCGAGGCATTCAAGATTTGTGGACAATATGCAATCGATTAACTATAACAAAGAGAACTAACTTTAGATGAAAATGATCTATTTTTTAATGTATTTTGTATTGTTTGATGTTAAATGCATCATTATCATCATATAATAGTATCAATTGCATTATTTGATATTATATTTGTAGCTATTATAATTATGTTTGTATCTTATCACTATTATTTAGTTCATAATTATATAGGCAAATACAAATTCTGTATTCATTATTAAGTTGTATTAAATATTGTAAGCGTTTTTTTTAACAGCCAGACCTACGCCAAAGAGTGGATTCCAATACCTTGAATAAATTAGAAGCATTTCGTATTCTGGAAAAGTCTATCTACCTTTCATCTACAAGAACAACATGAAATTCATTGCTTTTCGCAAAAATTTTCACCATTTTTTAAAATTTAACCCTAGGTAAGTTAAAGAATATAAAATCTGCGTAAATATTTGCAGTTTCAAAGCCACAGAAAATTTCGATGAAAATAAATTGAAAACATATCCTAGAAAAAATATAGGCGAAATTATAAGGGTGGTTGGCAACTGCCATCTAATTCCACACTCACGCAATTGCTTTGGAACTTCCGTTGCAAAATAATTTGGTGCAAGTGTTTATGATAGGCAGATAATAACGGTGGCGGGCATGGTTGAAAGAAAGGCCCCGAAGATCTAAACACACCCTAACCCTAATTCTGCATTCTATAATTATGACAACACAAGGGTCATTCACTGTTCGTTTTAAAAACACCGTGAAGAGAGTGAGAGACACGCCCTTAACAAACGATCCGAATTTCCACTCGGCGTCATACACTTTTCGACATACTAGAATGGACAGTATTCGTTCTTCGGATAATGCTAAATTAGCCACTAAATGAGGTAGAAGAATTTGGCTAATTCGATACTAAAGAAATCCCAAAAACAACACGAGTTTAAAACATTCAGTCAAAAACCAAGCAAACTTTAAGTATTTAGTAGTTTAAGTAACATTTCAATGCAACTCTCAAGATTTATAAAAATATAACTACAGACTTTTAGAATTACGCTTTAGCAGTTTATATATGACGGAACCCCAATGAAATTAAAACTGAGAATAATTTAAATAAAAACTTGAATGAAAGCACGAGGATACATAAACGAGTACCTTAAAGATACAAAGAGAGTTTTGAAAATTAAAAATAACAGACATTTATTTTTGGCCCTTTATAGTCAGAAAGATAATTCACAATTATTCACTTAATACATGGGCCTGTTTATTAAACACACAACACAAAATTACATACACCTGCTTTAAGTTGATTTTCCCTGAAAAATGAATCTACACCTTTTTAATATTCAGCAGTTATTTTTAACAATTAAAATAAAATATCAAAATGATGCACCGTCTTAAATGGTGGCTACTTACATGGCGATTGCAAAGGGATAATATTCAACAACTTTAATAAATAAGTCTTTATTTACTCAATAAATATCATGAAATTTTAATACATAAATTGATAATAATAATAAAATTTCTTAATTTTTTTAAAAAAATAGTTTAATAACCATATGATGTAGAATGCTCTGTAAACAACTGAAAATAAAAATTTTAAAATACGTAATATACTATCCTTCTTTATCTCTCTCTCTCTCTCTCTTTTTGTATAATTAAAATATTTCATAGCTTTTATATATCAATTAAAATTCTTTCACTTTTTCAAAAACATCGCAACAATATTAAATTCCTCTAATGTACCGATGGCCTAAAAAATATTCAATAGCCATCAATGACGACACATGGTTGTATTTAACAAACCATAGCAATTTTTCACGATTTTTAATTTTCACATGGAGCTCTTCCCCCCCAAAAAACCCATTAAAAATTTAATTAATGTTATTTTATCGCTGTTGTAGTAGAAATTTTAGGACTTTCTAGGAAAAGAAAGTATTGATAATGAATTCGAATACTAAGAAATTTAAATTTACATTTTCCTGAAAATTAGTATATCAATTTCGCGTGGATACCAAAAGATTTTACTTATCAAAAGTGCCCATTTTTATCTCAAGTAATATTTTAATTTAATTTTATTACATATGCAACACTCTGTAATAATAAGCTAAAAAATTTGTGTTGTTGAAAGGAGTTTAATATTATAATATGTAGGCAGAAAACGATAAAATGCTTACGTTTTTATCAATCTTAAAAAGTCAAACGCAGGAGGGGATGTTCTCCTTTACACTTTTATCACATGTTAATGCAAAATGGCGAGTTTTGTACTTCAGTATAGCGAAGGAAACAAAGTACGGATTTGAGGCGTTTTCCATTTTACCCAATGGATTCAAATTTTGAAACTGATCTATAATTTCCGTTAAAGTACAAACAATTCATCTGTCTAGGCGTGAGTATAGATTTTTATTGTTTCCATAATAAACGATTTAATTTACAATTAATAATACATCGACAATTTTTATGAAATAAGATCATTAACCCTTTAACTGTTTTATTTTCTTTACCGTCTAATAAGATGACGTCTTCTATTTTGGGAATATTTTCCTATTTTTTGTTCGAATGGATATCCATTGAATACTTGGCTAATCTATGTATTCGAAGTAATTTCAATATTGAATTATAATCGTTATGAATGGTTTATTTTTTGCTTACAACGATCAAAATTCGATAAATCGATGCACGTATAGTACTCGGGCAAAACAGTTAAAGGTTTAATTCTCTAGGTCATTATTTTCTAGGCACCATGTTCACATATATGCAAATATACAGACAAAAGGAAGGTCAGTCCTTAGACAGATTTTGCTTAACATCTAGTAGAAGTCTACGATTCTAAAGATAAAGTTACATTTTAACCCTGCACCGGTCGCGCTCTATAAAGTCACGTAAAAGGTCGCGCGGATTACAATTGTAGTCCATTTTCAAATCAAAATAAAACTCCAAAATAATTAATCAACATTCTTTAATCAACTTTAAACATAACAAGGCACTTCTTAATTATTTTTTAAACATCAAACTCACTTAAAGTTACTATTGCAATCCACGCGACCTGTGCAGGGTTAAATGTATCTTCATTCTCGCTAATTGTTAGTTCAAAGTTATTTTATTTACTTGGAATGGGTGGACAAATAGGAAATTTTCCCATTAACAGATTTCGCTCACATTTCAGAGAAATCTAAATTCTGACAAAAAGAAATTTCATGTCTATAGTTATTTGCGTTCTAGAGTTATCTGTTCGCATAGCAACAGACAGATGCAAGTTCAAATTTCAAGACATCTGCATTTCTGGCGAAAAGGCTATTCGTCAAGCTACCTGTCTATGGTTTGGATTTTGGTTGCTATATGGGTTCTCATGTTCATATAGCGACATAAGCTCATATTTTAATAGAAGCCTGCATTTTTGGAGAAAAAGCCGTTCATCAAATTTCATGTCTGTGGTTCTTAGCGCTCTGAAGTAACCATCACAGAGCAAAAGACAGATAAAAAAATTTTAAAATCTGCATTTTCGGCGAAATGTCATTTGTCAAATTTCATGTCAGTAGGGGTTTTTTTTTTTTTTTTTTTTTTTTCATTCTGGAGTTATCATGTTCATGTAAATAGTTTAACTTTGAGTAGAAATCTGCATTTTCTGAAAAAAGGCTGTAGATCGAATTTAATGTCTAAAGTTCTTTGCGATTTGTAGTTTTCGTGTTCACATATCAACAAACACAAGTTCAAATTTTAATAAAAATAATCTGCATTTCTGGCGCATTTTAATAATAACAATATGCAATTTTGGCGAAAAGGCCATATAACAAATTTTATGTCTATAATTCTTTGTGATCTGGAATTATCATGTTCATATATCAACAAACACAAATTCAAATTTTAATAAAAATAATCTGCATTTTTGGCGAATTTTAATAATAACAATCTGCATTTTTGGCGAAAAGGTCATATAACAAGTTTTATGTCTATAATTCTTTGTGATCTGGAATTATCATGTTCACATATCAACAGACACAAGTTCAAATTTTAATAGAAATAATCAGCATTTTTGGCGCATTTTAATAATAATAATCTGCATATTTGGCGAAGAGACAATATAACAAATTTTATGTCAATAATTCTTTGTGATCTGGAATTATCATGTTCATATATCAACAGACACAAGTTCAAATTTCAATAAAAATCTGTACTTATGGCGAGAAGGTCATATGTCAGATTTCATGTCTGTAGTTCCTTGCATTCGATGTGATCAAGTTCAAATAGCAACAAAGAGTCCAAAAAACGGAAGGAGTGGAGGTCCATCACTATTTCGGGTAGAAAAATTGACGCAATAATATAAAAAAAAGTACGAAGTAGTGAAAATTTAGCAAACTTTTTTACGTTGTTAAGAAGAACAAATACTTTATAAAGTCTAAGCAACAACAACAAAAAAAACGCTGCATCTAAGCAAAATAAATAAACGAACGAATGAGCTTACAAACACTGCGTCGGAAAAAGACTCATCTAAACATCCTAATGAAAGTCCCGTTCGGAGGATTGCTATCTGGGTCACGGCACCGGCACCCGAGGGAGATCCATCAAAAGGCGAGGAGAGAGGGAGAGGTCGAATTCTCTGACCCTGATCCTTGCTTTCAAGGTTACTCACCTGAACGATCGATGAGGCTTCAGGTACTCGCTCGCCGGCCGGACAGACGACCCTCCTACCTCACACACCTGAGAGTGATCAGCAAGCAATTTTTTTTTTTTTTTCTTTCTGGAAAGTGCCAGTAACAGTTTAGGTTAAAAGAAAACGAAACTTTTCAATTATTTACTGCTTTAGATCACTCACTTCGAAATTTCACCTTGACTAGAATTCCGCAGGGCTTTTATATCAAGGTGAAAAGGGGGAGGGGGGTTGAACTTCCAAGTTCGAAAGATACCCTGGAAATGTGTTAAGCTTGATACGTTTTCCGTGTCTTCATCTGGATTGCATCAGTTGTTACTTTTTCAGTGTACAAAATTTATTTTCTTGTGTACAAATAAAACGGTTTTTTTTTTAAATTGAAATCCAGATTTTTTACGTTTTAGACTCCTTAATCTGAGAAACACATTTTACAAAATATGCCAGCATGTAAACACGATAATTCAAAAAACCTTTGAAATAGATGGATGAAATATGGTACGTGGTTTTCGCACCAAATTTGCAGATTCTTATCAAATTTTGTAAGAAATTCCATTTATAGGAAGTCATTTAGTTTGAATACAAGTGAAAAGAATAAATGGAAACAGTTAATTAAGCACAATTTGATACTCAGATTGAATACTTAAAGAGTATATATGCATCAAATTTTATACCACCATCCATGAAGGAATAAGTCATCTATCTATACTTTATACAAATACAATAACTCAAAAAAGAAGCAATTTAGATAAACTGAAATGTGACAAGAAATTATTATGAAATTCAATTAAAAATAAATATTTCCTGAAACAAATTAATAAAAGATACATTGTATTTAGAGAGCGTTAATGCTACAACAATTTAAACACAAATGAACTTAATCAAACTAGAAATAAATATTAAGTTCAAATGCCAAAAAGAATTCCCTCCTTTTGCATTTGAACTTAATATTTATATCTGGTTTGGTTCAAATCTGGTAGGTAAGCTTGTCACTATAATTAACAGTTCTGTCTCAAATTTTACTTCAATCAGTCGAAGACATTCAAAGCGTAACGGCTTTCCTTAGCAGCATAAAGTGCTTGGATGCGGCACTCTTGAACATAAAAATCTGAACACTTATTGTTCACCTCTCTGTCCACGATCCCTAAATTTCTGCGAATGAAGGAGGGGGACGGATCAACATTAAGTAATACACAATAAATTTTCGGAGAGACTTCTACTGATTACATCATGCATCAGTAGAAAGAATGCTGGTCTGAAAGCATCACCCTATCAATAATAAGAAAAAAAAAGTGAATAATTTATTTTTGAATTAATCACTAAAGAAAGTAACTGATATAATAACTTTCATATCGGCAAAAATACGCGTTTGGAAGGTTTGATGAAGGTTTAAAATTGGTTTGAATTTCATAACAGTAAAAAGCAAACTTTTACATGGAATTCGAATAAATATGATACTTCGAGCCCTTGTTACTTTAGACCTTATAGTTATTTAAACAACGCAGTGAAAATGAAATGATGAGACATTGAAAACCGCTTTTTAGTCATTTACAGCTTTGCCGCCACTCTACCCGTCTAATACCCGACAATTATTGTCAAAAATTAGAGGGGATAGGGTAATATCGGCTTTCGAAAAGTTGAGTCCAACAATCTGGAACGTTTACGAGTTATCAAACAATGAAAAATGATAGAGATTTCACAAACAAGTCATCGATGATAAACAGGTAACTTCAACTTACAATCTAATTGACAGAATCGTTACATACTCGCAATTGTTGTTTGTATTATTATTTGGGACATAAATAACAAAATAATAGCGGCATATATGACAGGAAACTAGAAGTAGGAAGAAAAAAACTGAAATCTGCTATCGCACATTTCAAGTTATCTGAGAACATTATTTGTTTTGTCATAGCTTGTCTTAATCAATTTAAGTCATTAACCAGTTTAAACTGGTTAAAACAATCATGAGAGTATCAGATTAAGCATGAGTCGGTGTTCAGAAAAAAAGATGGTGCTTATTCGTACACCATCACACACACAGTTTTGTGTTGATTCCCGTTTTCTTCTTTGTGTTAATAAAGTCTTAACTTCGTAAGACACAGCCCTTTATTGATCAAACAGAAGAGATGGCGATCATTCACACCAAGTTGTAACTTTTTATCAGTGATAAATCGTTATATGTGCCAATACTATTTTCTAATAACCCTAAAAGACTCAAAATTGATGCTTTAAAAGCAGTAAATCGCCAATTTTGAGAGTTTCGAAAATCTCAAAACAGTACGTTCTCATATAATGATGATGATAAAAATAACAATAAAGACAAATCAAGTTAAGGAAATGTTTCCCCCCAAAATTTTTTTTACTCATACCAATAATAGATGGCGAAATTAATAGCATTTGAATAATTACGAAAACTTCAAAAATATTCAAGAATACTTTGATTTAGGTCTCACAAATTAAAACAATATTAACATAACCTGGTGAACCATTTCCGCTTTTAAATCAAGATCTGCATCTCTTCGTGTTGAAATCCTTTTTATCTTGTTACAGACAATTTAAACGAACCCATTAATAACTTCGCTTTAACGCAACTTTCGCGGAGACCATTTCCTAGAACTCTAACATCAGAGATCTAACTTTGATTGGGGAAATAATCCCCTTTTTAAAAGCAGAAGCCTGATGTTGGCTAATTGGATATACAGTTTCTTCGGTTAAATGCAATTTTCCTGATTAGATGAAGGCTCGCAAAATACTTAAGATCTTTCATGTGGAATTCTAACACAGGAATAAGCCTTAATCAAACCATTACAAGTCGCAGTTATAGTTCCAGTTTTAAATGAAGGGGGTTACCAATCTAGAAAACTTACTTGCTTTACTACAAAAGACTTTTATTAAAGATTTTTATTCGACCAGAGGATATTTCTCAATAATCTGTTAGTTTTTCATAGGTTAAAAGTATATAATAAAGCAAAATATTATCTTCAAAATAATCGACATACCCCCCGCCCTTCTCCGAAATCGAAAAATATATATATACAGTCGAATCCGGTTAATTGGACCACCGGATAATCGGACCAGCCGCTTATTTGGACCGAATCTCAAAGAACCGAAACAAATCCTATGTACATAAGCCTAATATTATTCGCTTATTTGAACCGAAATTCCATTTAAACGAACCAAAGAACGTGGCAGGGAAGATGAAAAAGAAGCCACAAGTCCCCTGTGTACAGCAGGAAGTCCGAAAGGGAAAAGAACCAGTGAGAGGTGAGCAAGCCCTTTGTTTCTTAGAACGGGCAGCTCGGTAGTAAGTTCTTCAAACGTTGACTTGAATTTGATAAAAACTTTTTTTCATTGTGCTTCGCATGCGGAGTATCATGTAGATCGTTTCGAAGAATTTGTTTGCAAAGTTATTTTTCAATGAATAAAGTTCATAAGCAACAGTAGTTCTTGTTTGCCATACGCGTGTACCTCACAATAAAGGTCACAATGACATTTTAATATATTACGTATAGCACGTCTCGTCTTGTAACATAAGGCATGTTCGTGTAATGGGACCTGCCGGTTATTAAGACCAAAATGATCGCGTCCCGATGTGGTCCGATTAACCGGAATCGACTGCATATATATATATATATATTTTTTTTGGCAATTACTTGTCTACAAGTCTGCGAATGCAATAACTTAAAAACGCAACGAATACAAAATATGAGATTTACAGTGCGATCTTTTCAATCGAGGCTTGGGAGAGAGGGAGGGGGGCTTTTTACGAAAAGCCTTAAATTTTGTCTATTCCTGCCAAACATGAACAATATAACTTTAAAAAGGCAACACATCATCATTCATCTAACAATAAATAGATCAATGAAATAAAGTTTTTAGATTTGTTATTAGATTTTACTCCCATTGTGAGGTAACTCATAAGAAGATGAGAAGCTTCCGGCATGGTGGATGATTCTCGTCACCAGAGTAAAAACAGAAAAGGTGGGATTAGGCTATCCCCTTCCGATGAAGATAAGTGTTTCTCATGGGAAAGGTTGTACCGCGGTCGGTGATATTCTTTAGGTCTCAACCTTAGTTCCCATCAATGCTATAGCGGCAGTCCGGCCATTCAAATTTATTCCGAATGCCTTTAATTAAGTGAGATGGATAAGATTTGTATGGTCATAATTAGATTTCCAGATCTGTATCAAATTTTGGATCCAATTCCTTAGAAAGTTGACAACCTGTCAAATAAATCTGCATTTTTGCAAATATGTGAACTTGATTATACGAGAATTCACCGAATGAAGAACAATGAAATTTGATGTTTTTCTCAGTATGAACTTAGTAAATTTTTACCAAATTTTGAACTGAATCAATGACTCTCAAAATGAGTATTCAGTTTTCTTCACAGCAATGAAGTACAAAATGCGCCATATTGTATTAGTTAACACATGCGAAAGTTAAGAAGATAACACTCAGAGCGATGTATTCTTATCATTTTGATTCATATATGAAAACCATATTTTTCCTGACTACAATGGAACCCGCCCCCCCCCCAAAAAAAGAAGAAAAGATAAGTAAATAAAACGAATTTATTACCAAAAGTTACATACAGTCATGTTACTTTTCAACATAATTGCCATAAAAAAATCAGGCATTTTTCATATCGATGAATCAGAACTCCTACACCATCTCGAAAAATTATTATTACCAATAATGTGAAATGGGCTGTAATGTCTTGATCCTGACTGATCAAATAAATGACTTTTATTTACACATCATATATAAACATAAGGACAATTCGTTCTATTAAATATATTAAGCTTAAATACTAGATATTTACACCATTTAGAAGTTCAAGATATTTACGTCAAAGCTTATCGTCAAAGCTTATCGTCAAAATCAGTTCTTTATCAATTCGAAGAAATAATACCACAAGACACTAACAGGGTGTTAGGTAACACAGCTACTCTAAGGTGAAACATAATTCACCAGTCCGTAATCTAAATAGTCTCCTATTCTTCTCAAAGAAAACCCTGCATTTTATCGCCATCCAAACTTCGCCTTCAGTTTTCCCATTTATTCTTTCGGGGTCTTTATCGCCCAATAGTTGTTCAGCAAATTGCTCTAAATTTTGGTTCCAGTCTGGAGCGGGAAATGATTATTAATGATGCATCACTGTAACTGACCGTTCTGGAACATGTGTTAGTGATAGTCCCTTTAACATGGGAAAGATCTGGCATTTAAATGGGTTCACACTTCTTTCTCTTAAACAATGAAACCCACGTGTGGTCCCTTCAACTGCGCCCCAATGACCAGATATGGTGACACTCAGAAGATCCCCCTCTGGCAATCTGGAGGCATTTAATAATGGAGGGTTTTAACGTGTGATGACATAGCTGGTTGGAAATGCCGGTCATCATGAATGGAACAAGAGAATGTTACAGGGTTTAAACATTCTTTTAAAGCTACCCATTAAGCCTTGTTTCGACGGTTTGTTACCTTTATGTATATGACCATAAATTTGCTTCTGAACTATCGTAGGGCCACTCTAGCCTAAGATCGATCGGAAGCTACCTGCAAATTTTTGGTAATATGCATAGACATCAAAGAACTCAGAAAAACCATAAGTGAGAGGGTGAAATGACAAAATGGGTCGGACTTAAGATGTGCATGGACCATAGGAACGATGTTTTGGCATTTTGATATCACAGTCAGTGCATTTCATATAAGGAAAAAAAAAAAAAAAAAAAGGGCATTCGCTCTAAACCGCATTTTCCATGAAAAAAGACACTGAAGAGAATTGTTGCAACAGATACATTTGGTCAACAAAATGATTAAATTGTTTGAAAGAACCAGGAAATATTAGAATCTCATGCAATAAACTGGTTAACAAAAAAGGGCAAAACTGAGATTTTAAAGGGCGTATGTTTAGCCATTATTATTCTATATTCGGTACATTTAAAGAAAATTCCTATAAAACTCATCGGGAGCTACAAAGAAAAGCTATGATCCATCTCTTATTATTGGAGAAAGCATTATTCAAAGAGGGGATTTGTAATCCGAATTCAGCGATATGACAAGTGCTTATATCTATGAGACGATCACGCACAAAAATAATCATGTTTATAATTAGTTCCCGGTTAAAATTCATTCTGTTATCATTATTTAACTTTCGCATGGCTACTCGGAATTCAAAAAAGGAAAGCATCGCCTATATATAAGCCTTTTCTATTAAGTTGATGTTAGTTATTATGTTTGACATGTTAGCCCCAATCCGCGCAACTTATAGGTTGAGGAACAAAACCAGATGACAAAACCACGAACGTTCGTATTTTAGAAATGGAAGAAGAAGAAAAATACATAAATAAACACAAGCATATACACAAAGAGAAAGCGACATACAGTGGAAACACACAGAACGAGAGGGCGAGCAATTATGAAAATGAGATTTCGTGTATTTCGGGAGCAGAATTTAAATTAGTTCAGTCGATGGTTTTGCGCCACAAAGAAAAATGGGAACCCATGAAGAGGGGAGAAATATTCGATTATATTCCCCACAAATTCTGCGGCAGCTGAAAAATTGCACCCCTTAAAATTTAATTATAGAAATTTTAGACATTAGTAAATGTTTTGTGGTAGCAACATTGTTTTGTCGTGAATCTACAAATATGCAAAGATTTACGATTCGGTGTATAGAGCGACATAAAAACAAAAAAATTTTACTTTTTTTTTTCAGCCATTTTTTTTTAACCGCTTGCCTGATTACCCAGAGTTATGTCGGGTTCGTGTATATTGCAATTAATTATTATACCAAGGAAACTCGGGCGAAGCAGAAATTGTCAGTACGATTTTTCTTATCCCGGATTTACTCAGCCTAGAGGAAATGAAAGGAAATACCCAGCTTTGATTGGCAGTTTGCCAAGTTTTGTTGGTTTCGCAGTTTTTCTTACGGGTCTGGTCATGTGTTTTTCCTATTTTATAGTATACGTATGCTTGTGGATTAGTAATGCACAAAGAAGAATATTTGCGTTGAAAAAAAGTAAAATAATGGCGATGATGCAAAATAGCGAAGCGGTGATTTTTTCAAACAGTGATTCCTCCCACTGAAAATAATAATAATACTAAACAAATTCAATGAGGCACTGCACTCTGTGCTCCCGTTAAAAAGAATCCAGAGGAAAACCGGTAAGCAAAGAGACCAGATACCAGTGTACAGAATGTCAAGTATCAATCTGTGTTGTCCTTTGTGTCAAAAACTGTCATACAAAGACAAATATTTATTTATTTTTTCATTCGCCTGAGATAACTCGGGATGGTAAATGCTTTAAATTAAATATTTTTACACTCTTAAAAAATTTAAAATTCAACTTAAAACCAACATATTTTGTTTTATTTCGTTGTGTTTAATAATAAAATTCAAAAAATGTGATGAGTTTTTACAAATTTTTTCAATAAATGTGTAAGAGAAGTGGTTAATACCATAATAATTAGAAGGGCCCTAAGAACCCTAGAAGCGGAGGTGTGGTGTTGACTGTTAAAAGTATTCAGTCTTAAAAAGAGGAAATTATGTTTTCGAGACGTTGTTACCAACCGATGAAACTAAAATTCGATACAAAAATATATTTGCAGTCACAAAATCACATACAAGATTTAAGCTATTACGTTTATATGCTTGTGAAAAGTTAAGATAGAAAATCTACCTCTTGACAATTTCGTTCCAAATTTGATAGGTATCTTCAATTTAAATGTTAAGTTTCATACAGAACTTTACACTTAAAGCTATTTCCGTTTTGTAGGCAACGTGTTAACTTAGATTGATCATTCAAACTTCCTCTGGATGAACTGCGTTCAAAACTTGACAGAAATCTAAAAATTTGGTTTTAAAACCTATATACCAAATTTTGACAATCTAGCTGAGTTCTTTTATTACCTTATGCCAAATTAACGAATATTTTTTAAACTTCAAATCACAGAATAGCCAAAATTAATCTTTAAACCATGTATTAGCCCAGCTACAAGAACTTAGATAACATACATACCTTAAGTAGATAAGACATGTATAGTTACCTGAAGATATAATTTTTTTTTTAATTCAAACATTATAGACAGAATTTTATTAAAATCACAACTGCCAATTTTGCTTGTTACTCAAAATAATATGCGTTGCCTTTTAACGAATTTACTGGTGTGAAGGTGACTAGCAGAGCATAACAAATATCTAATTAATACTTGGATGGCAATAGGACATTAAAGATTCAGAATTTAATAAAGAATTGAAGTGGTTTTTTTTTTCCAAGGAAGATCCAAAAACTACTCGGGAATTTCCGATCAAACTGAGACAGTGAAAGTAATCATATTTTGAAAGATACGGATAAAAAAGAATGTATTTCATAAACGAACCAGGTAAATAGAGAGCGGCCTCAAAAGAAAAAAAATTCAATTTACAGAGAATCTTATTTCCGGAGCAGAATCCCCGTGTTTTGCATTTTTCAACAGTTTGACATGGAACTTTAAATCCACTGAATGCGAATATTCAACCAAACCATTCAAAATTCCGTTAGTTTCAATGTTTTGACCACAGCTGGGAACAAGAACATGATTGAACCTTTTTCCCAACAACTGTGATATTCCCGGCACAGCCCACTCCATCGAATGGCTCCAATGGATTTTCCAAACGACATTGCATTATCGAACAAGATCGCTCCTCCCCCCTTCCCTATCTTCGGCAAAAGCAAGATCGCAGAAAAAGACACTTTTCCTTTTCTCGACCTACTTCACGACTGGCCTGGAAATTCGATTTCAGATCCTTTACTGTTCACTAAAGTGTGTATGAGTTTCTTTAGTGGAAAAAAAAAAACCTCTAAGTTGGTGTTACAGTATGGAGGAAATATAAATTCATGTCAGTAAAAAATAAATTAAAAATAATAATAACCAGCATATTCTATTATTTGATTTCAGAAAGAAAAAAAAAAGTTCAGATTTTGTAAATAATGAGCTCAAAATCCAACACATTTAAAAGAGCATTTGCATTAAATACATCACCCACTATGCCAGCAACCCGGCCATTGATAAAAGCAGATGATATCATGAGAAAGATACAGGAGAGATTCAGCTTCTGCTGAATTTAAATAATTTTAGTAATTTAAGTAATTTTAGAGTAGAATTGTTTAAATAATTTTAGAGCGAATTTGATTGTTTGCTGTATTTTTATTTTGTATATATTATCTGAATAATTTCAAAAACATTTACTGTTTAGTTTAAAGATTGTTTACAATTTAATACGTTATACGTAAAAGACAAGAAACGTCAAATTTCTTTGTTATTTAAAGAAATTGAACATTAAATGCGTCATATTGCTTAAGTATACCAAAAATCTAATATTTCAAAAATATTTTCAATGATAAAAATTAAATCTTTTTTACTCAAAAACTGTAAATAAACAAAGTTATTTCATATTTCTAAGGAGGGAGGGGTATTTGACAAATTTATTAATATATAAATTTATTAATTCTTGGCCGAGCTATTCCGATTGTTTAAATGGCAGTTTTTGGTTAAGAGCTCTTATTGGAAGCTGGATTTCTGAGACAGGACACGCCCTATGACATCACTTGTTCAAATAAAAGTGAAATGATCGATGTCTCTGACAGAAATGTTTGTTTTCAAACTTTTCGCTTAAGTTGTCAACGTAAACGATTGTCTCTGACAAAAAGAACCTAATAAGCATTTAAAACAAGAGGCACTTATCCTCTAACCTATTATAGATAATTAAAGTTTCGTCGTTGTTGTTGTTTTCAATTTATTCCCTTTCTGGATTACTTTTTCCTCTATGCATTCAAATTTGTTCCAATAATTTTTTCACAATTTGAACCTAATAGGTCAAAAACAGTTTCAAAAATCATTCCTCTGGATTTTTTTCTTTTTTAATCATGTGAGAACATGTTTCTGTTTTCGTTAAAAGATTTTGAATAATTGAAGCTTGAAATGTGGAGGCAAAAATTGTTGAAACCTCAAAATGCATAGGCAACAAGTTGTTAAAGCCTCAAAATATGACGGCAAAAATTGTTGAAGTTTTAAAATGCGAAGGCAACAAATTGTTGAAACCTGAAAATACGAAGGCAGCAAATTGTCGAAACCTCAAAATGCGAAGGTAACAAATTGTTGAGGCCTTACAATGCGTACGCAACAAATTGGCAATTTTAATTTAGTTTCTAGTAAACTAAGTACACCAATAGAAAGCATCACAGTCACCAAAAAAAAATTCATCACGAGATTTTAACCAATCTTCAAGTTTTAAGCTTTCCTGAACCGAAAAAAAAACACCTTTGATTATTATTATTATTATTTCCTTCTTTCTTCCTACTAGTGACATTGATAACTAAAAGATGCATTCAGTTTGTGCTTTGAAATCTGATATGTAATCTAAATATCAAGTCTGCAAATTCCGTAAAAAGTTTGAATGAAATCTATTCAAACGAAATTTGTCAGTTCCGCTGTCCAAATGCAAGAGAACACAATAAAAACAAAACGAATAA
>JAPMOQ010055483.1:5425208-5438195 GCA_026543055.1 Argiope trifasciata | reverse complement strand
TATATATATATATATATATATATATATATATATATATATATATATTAGTAAATTTGGAATTTAAAAAAAAGTTGAATAGTCGCTACAAGCAACTAATCGCAAAAAGTGTACGCTGATAGAATTGTTTATATCTAGTATTCTCCTACAGAAGGTGTTTAATAATACACAGGCACCGGTTTCTTTACTACGTTACAAAGCAAAACTATTACGCTCCAGTGACATGAGGTTAATAATACACAGGTACCGGTTTCTTCACTATACTACGAAGAATAATTATTACTTTCCTATGTCGTGGGGGTAATAATACACAAGTATCAGTTTCATCACTTTACTACAAAACATTATTACTCTCTTATGTCACGTGGTTAATAATATACAGGTACCGGTTTCCTCACTATACTACGAAGAACAACTATCATTCTCAAATGGCATGCAGTTAATAATACACAAGTACCTGTTTCTTTACTATACTACAAAACATAATTATTACTCTCCTACGGCGAGATAAGCATAGTACATAAATACCGGTTTCTTCATCATACTACGAAGCTCAACTATTACTCTCCAATGGCATGCGGTTAATAAGACGTGTACCGGGCTTTTTCACTATACTACGAAGCACAAAATCTCATATGCTCGATTCTAAAAATAAAAATATGAGTATTTGTGGTGTTCACGATTTTATAAGGAATAAAGAAGAAGAGTAACATTTTTATTAGAAAACATGAGGAAAAAGTTTATTGTGTACTCATTAGTTTTATAGTATATTTTCTGACATCCCTAGACAAATGTTTAAATTCACGATTGCATTTGAAGTAAAATAACCCTTATTATTAGTCCGGTTACTACATCCCTCCACATAGTTAAAGCTCAATTCAAAAAATTTCGAATAATGTTGAGGCGGTTTATCTCAAGAGTTGCATTATCCTTATTTCAGATTTATATTGGACTTCCTACTTTTATTTCAGCATAGGAAGATTTTAACTCAGAATTTTTAATCCCCTTTAGGTAACGGCGTAATTGTCATGGGAATCGGCGCCGTGAACACGATCATTTCTTTCTTGAATTCTGGAACGTGAGATGTTTCATGCGGAAATGGTTTCATTTGTCGTTGCCTCTAATCTTCCTCTTCGTTACTTTGTATGCAAATTACGCCGTAACTCGTGATCGCAGATCTGAAAGAAGTTACACGAAATCCCCCCCCCCTCCTTCAAAAAAAAAACTTACTTCATTGTTAAACTCCATTGTTCTACCCGCTCGTATCTTTTATTAAAGTCAAAGCACTGCAAACAACCAATTTCTTTTATTTGCATCGGATGAGAAAGAACCTTATGAACTTGTTTAATTCGGAGGTTTATACCGTTGCTTTTTTTTTTTTTTCCTCCAAAAGTATTTCTTTGTGCGTTAATGGTCTCGTCTGTTTCCACTGACTCCTACGTATTTTTATTTCCGAAATCTTCCCCTTTTTAGAAATTTTAAAGAAGAAAAATTCTTCGGCTAGTTGGAAAGAAGGTTTATTGTTTGCAATTTGTTTAGAAGTAATCTCTCTGGGGTAACTTATTTATTTGTCCGTACCCTTAGTATGCTATTCCTGGATTTAATTTTCGCTGTTCCGGTTTAAAACTGGAACATCAGTCGTTATTCACTAATTATATGTTTGTGTGTTTTCTAACTGCTACATGATTTTACAGTCATAGCTTAAAAAAGAATTGTATACGAAAAAAAGACTTTTAAGGGTTGTTACAGTTAGAATTTGCTTTAAGGCAATATCTCAAGAGGATCTGACTCATTTGTCGTAAGTCTTAGCATTCTGTTCCTGGATCAAATTTTCGCTGTTAGTATTAAACTGGAATTTGTCATTAATTAAAGCTCGTATATTTCGCTAATTCCAACATATTTTTAATTCCATATAGCCATTTTTAGAAATTTTAAGGGAAAATTCTTAAAAAAAGGAAAAAAAGATATACAGTTCGCGGCGGATTTCCAAACATACGGGAGGGGGGGGGCACAAGGTCTCGACTTCGGAAGGGGAGGACTTCAAGTTCGAGATCTGATTCCACCAAAGAATCGTTGTTAAAGGTGCCTGAGGTACTTAAAATCTATCAGGGCCATACACCCACTAGCTAGTGTGGTGTGAAAAATTGGACAGGTGGGTTCCAGCTCAAGTGTCGTTCTCCTCATCTGACAGCGGTTCAAAATTACGGGGTCCGTTCCAAAATAACCTTAGTATTGCTTTAAAACAACATGTTAATCTAACTAAACTTAAACTTCCAAGCAGATAGCTGTTTAGGGTCACTGGGCTGAGAATAAGCTGCAGATACTTTATTTTAATTTTAAATTGATTATTTCAAATGAAGTTTTGAAAACTGGATCACAGATTTTCAAAACAATCTGTATAGGGGTTGTAAATCTATGTGGAACAAAGAAAAATTATTATATAGTTTTAGTCCATTAAAAAATGCAGTCTATTTAATTTTTATTTTAATAATTATTTCCTCGAATGCATGCAATTTGGCAGAAGATTTTAAATTACCTTTCCGATGACAAACTTTGCATCGAGCAAACAAAAAAGCTAATTAATATTGCATTGTCACCCACTTCTGAGCGATGCTAAAAATTTCAAGTCTCAGGTCGTCGGGAAGTTAGTTTAAAATCAATTGGAAAAATTAATATCAAACAGACAAACAAGCTAACGACAAGAAAGCGAAATAATTAAAATATATTAAATTGATATGAGTCAAATTACGCAAGAAATAAATTATATAAATTACTATATAGAAATGAACTATAATAATAATAAAACTTTGTTAAGTGTAATTATTTATGCTCTTTATTTTTTTTTTTTTCATTACATTCACTTGATTATTACAGTATTTATAAACACCGAGGGTTTACTAAAAAAAAAAAGTAATAATTTGAAAGTCACTCAAATTAAAAATGAGTTGAAATAAGAAATTAAATTATCTCGTTATTTAAACAGCGATTTCATAATACAGGCTGCATAAGACCGCAAAATGTCATAATCAATCCCTTTTATAGTTTAAATTTGCATCAAAGTAACCTCTCTATCTAAAAAGATTTTTCTATTTTTATCTTGCCATTCTCTAGATAAAGCTGTTTCTGTGTTTAATAATTACAAATCCGATTTAAACCTAAAACATCAATCGTATTGTGTCGTTCGAATACGAGAAAGAAAGAAAAAACATCCAAAATTATTAATAGGATCAACGAAACGTTAGAGCGATTTCAGGTTCTCTGAGATAAAATCATAATTGATTTAAAACAAAAACACAAACATTTAGACACGCATTTTGCTCATGAAAGAGCAGAGTCAGAATATCATTCTTTTAAATGATCCAATGAATTATAAAAGAATCGCTTTCTTTGGGACACACTTTTGAAAAGCTTCAATGGATTTGAACGAATGTAGCGAAAGCTTTTCATCAATTGCTTTCAAAGTTTTCAAGAATTAAGGTCAACTCTATAAAGAATTCACCGTTAAAATCGTAAGAGCTAAATCATTCACTTAGAGATGAAAAGCATTTTCTATTATTGGACACTGTCAAAAACATAATTAGAAATATTTACTTTGAAACAAAGGCACGAACTTTAAATGCAGTTAACGGCCATTCAACCATTAAAAGGAAGATCTTCATGGAACATTAAGTTATATATAAACGTGAAAATGACATGGTCTCTACCCGAACTAAAAAGAAAGGCTTTGTGTGAATATTACGTTTTAACAAGATCTCAAAGCACAGTTCAATTATAGCTAAACTTCACAGTTCGCCTGTTTAAACTGATTTAAATCAGACTTTTACAGCTGCTGTAAAGCAATGACCTCTAACGTAAATAAATATAATCACAAGAAAGCATATAAAAATAAAATGGAAGAAATGGGAGCTTGCCTGAATTTAAATAAAATTATGTTGTTGTTTTTTAAAAAAATCAATAAATCGATTCGTTTTGTCTCGTTTTGATGCCACATAATGACTATTTTGGAATAGACCACAAAGTTTTAAACCTTAATTGAATATGAGAGCAATATTTACCGTGCAATACCCTGACTTAGCCAAGGCCAAGCAGGAAATTTGATGAAGCCAACGAAGAGCAACCCCGACTAGCACGAAGGCATAAACTTTATTTGTCGGATCAGGATCCTTACAAACAATAAAAAACCTTCTAGAGAAAACGCATATTGATACGGAAGAAGAATAAGGGGAAAAACATTACATTTTATATTACATATTAAGTAGAATAACATTAAAAATGCATAAAAAACTTTAAATGAGTGTTAACTTTTTACTTTTGGAGAGAGCTAAGTACAAAAGACAACAAAATGTTTCTAATAGAAGATTTAATGGCTGAACTTTTATGAGTTCTTCGACTTCATACATGAGAAAGCCTCCAATTTTCCAAAATTCCCATTTGAAAACCAGTGAAAAAGCGATAAATACTGCAAAAACTCTTTCCAGAGAAATGATCAATTGAATATTTCATTAAATGAAATGAATCGACTTAAATAAAGTTCGCGATATTTAGATCAATGTGTCTGTCATTGCAAAGTTACTACAGGGCTAATTTTATTCAATACTGACAAGAAGTGCCTAAAAACGGGCAATTCATCAAAATTGGAGAGGGAGTGCCTAGAGCGGATACTCCCTCTCCAATCGCCCATAACAAAGGGGGAAGTGTTGCAGGTAATATATGCCAGAAAAGTCATTGGCGATACAAACTATCAGAAAGGTAATTGGTAATACATACATTTCAAACTATTTCGCTCTAATATTTCAGAAAATGCGCAGACAAAGTGTCGCTAACTGCCACTCCGACACAACGCAGTTCAACGAGGTAGGTGCACCCTACTCAACACTGTGAACAATGTACCGAACTGTTTGTCACTTACAGCGGATGTATACATGGCATTTGTGTCAGATGAATCATTAGTGTTAAAATGTCGGAGAAACATTAACGGTGATAAGTTTATTGACAGCAGTTGGATACTTCACATATACCTCCAGCGAAACAGATGTGTCAGACAAATCTTCAATGATACTTAACCAAATCATTTCCCTCAGAAGCTAGAAGGAGATGAAATAGCATTACCAAATTGTTATGAGTTGCGTTTTAGACATTTAATGTCGCTCATTATACCCCTGACTCAAATTGCAAGCGAGCATTAAGCATGCGTATATGACGAGTTCCTAGTACGAAATTCTTCATTCGAATAAACAGCTGAAATATTTCCATAAGATTTCGGTGGTTCTTCATGAATATGCCTAAAAAACATTTTGTCGTTGGGGTCTTCTGCGTTTATGTGCTAACTGCCTAAAAGTTTGCCAAAGTTAGTTTGGAGAATCGGTCAGTGTTATGGACGGACTATGCTCAAGATAGCAAAAGAGCAAAACAAATCCAATCGATATTCCTAACATTCAGTGTTGGCAGGGTGATCGACAGTATACAAGAAAAAAGTATCTGTGTAGAGATTCAAATGTTTCTTTTCGCATTGTGTGTAAGTATTAGTAAGATATTATCAAAAATCAAAATAAATAAAGACGTAGATTATTTCGGTTAAAAACTATTACGTAATGCTGAACTTGAAGATGCGGGTTTCACTCATTCCACAGATAGAGGATGCTGAATAAATGGTGTGGTATTTTATAAAACGGAAAGAAAACCTTTATAGTACTAAATATCCTCCAATATTTATTATCCAATCATCAATAACACTTTACCAATAAATTACGTATAACGTAATATCAATAAATTGAAAAATAGATACTTCCAAAGAATGTTATCTTATTAAAACATCATTCGAAATTATTTGAAACATTTGTTACTGATTATAAATATAAAATAAATAATTTAACAAAAATTGTATCATATGATTTTCTTGACTAAATAAATTAAAACTATTTATTAAGACATTTAAAATTATGTTTCATTGAATGACAAGCATTTTTGCTTTTCTTAAATTATCACTGCTAAGTTTAATATCTTAACAAACTCCCATATTAATTTTTGCCATGAGGAACTACTCAGGAACTTTTATGTTAATGTTAGAACAACATTTTGGAGGTGAAATGGGGTTTTCTCTCTTTTTTTTTAACATATTAAAATTTATTTCATTATCCATACTCCTGTTAGTGAAAATAGAAGAAAATTGTATTTTCAAAGTATTTTGTTGTTTTCCGTACTTTTTCATTATATATCCGTAATTCTGTAGTTTTCATCCAATTTCCGTGGCAACAACGGAAATTCCGCAGCTGTTGGAAGTATGGCACTTCACACCTCTTATTAGCTCAATTAGCTATTTTTTCCCTCGATTATAATATTCTCTATTGGTGAATGCGAAATTTTTTTAAAAAAATAGTTAATTGGTATTTTTTAAGTACAGCTACCGTAACTAATTATCATCGCCATTCGTCTTGCATGTAAGTTTATGATGTTTATTGAAGTCTATTTATTGAATTAACCCTCTGATTGCTCAGTTTGTTAAAAAAAAAGTTGACAGTTGACAAAAAAAAAAAAACCAATTTCAAATGTCAGCAACAACAAAAATTAAAAACAATACAATTCAGTTGAATTACAATTCATTTCTATTTATTGCATAATATAAAAAAGTAAAATATATAAAATTTAAGGAGGAGGAGGAATATTCTTCTTATCAATTTTACACCGCTGCCTAACGCTTTGCAAGTTTATTGAATTATGATCAGAATCATCCCTATTTGAGGAGTAGACCGAAAAATTTATATCATTATCGCTATCAAAACTGAAATCACTTTCAGAATCTGATAAGTCATCCGGAATATACTTTCCGTCATTCGCTGAATGTTTTCTAGTAGTCATTTCTTTAACAAAAAAAAGGAGCAAAAAGTGAAGTTTGAGCGGTAAAACCACTTGTTTTCAAATACTGAAATTTGTTGGGCAACTAACGACATCTGTTGACCAAAACGTAAACTAAACGTCTAATACTGTATATAATTTATCACAATGGTTAAACGGTGAAAAAACGGGATGCGCTCCTCAATAAAGGAAGAAAACATATGCCAGCTAAAATCGCGGGATGAGCAGATTTTGTTACATTTGAGTTGCCAGTGGAATTCGCGGCATGATCAGCCAGAAGATTAAGACCAATTACAGTTGTTACACTTAGAGAGATACCGTTATAAAAATAGATGTTACATATACATGTAGTCAATTTAGCGCCTTACAAAAAAATTAGTTATTGTTACTTTAGGTACTGATCTGGCAATTCTTTAACTTCATTTTCTCGACGAGGGAAAGCCGTGATCGTGAAACAAACTGTCTCTTTCAGACTTGGGCATTTCATAATTGAACTTTCAGTACTATATATATATAAACTTGTATTGGTTTAAATAAAACATTAAAAGAGAAAATTAATCTTTCGTTTATTTCAAGTAATGTATAAAAAAAAAACTTTAAATGATTTTTTTAATTGGAACGGCAGCTAACTCCATATTAGAAAAAATTTCGCAATACATTTTATAAGTAGCCTAATTTTGGTAGATGCGTGGCAAAAAAGATAATATTTTTGAAAATATTTCAATTTATTTCATTATGTATGTATTTCACTAATTTGCATATGAGAGGAAAAAAAAAAGAGGACCGCGTCTATTCACATTGAAACGAAAGAGCAAAAAGAAATAAAGTTTTCCCTTTAGTGATTTTACTGAGAAAAAAGTTGACACGTTGGCTGTGGAAATGGAACCTTAGATATTTTTTAAATACTCCGAAAGTATTATCTCTTGCCTCCCTTTATTTTTCCCGTTTATTATTATTTTCATCCCACTGCTCGGAGCGTGAGAAATTGCAGTAGTCATCATTTCGTTAGAATTCGTGTAAACAATAGTTAAATAAAAGCAAAAATCATATATATATTTTTAAATCAGGAAATAAAAGAAAATTTAGAATAAAGTAATATGGGACAATATAAGATAAAACGTCATAAAATTAATCAGCATTCATTTTAAATTAAGAGATATCATTATACACACAAACATTATTAAATACATAAAAGATTAATGGTTTTAAATATTCCACTTATACTCTAAATAAAAGTGAAAATAAGAAAATAGGTTTAAATCTAATTATTTTGCAAATTGTAAAAAGAGAGAAAGAGCGAGAATGATTTAAGAAAATTGAACAAGTCAGGTTTTTAAATTTCCACAAGTAAGGGGAAAAAAATCGTTATAAACGTAATCTTTATCATAACAAAACGATATTTCTTTCCAACAAAATACATTAGGAATTAAACACGTTTGGTATAAAATGCTGAATCGAAAGCACTCCGAGCTTGAGAATGAAACGAATCAGAAAAGAAAAAAAGTTGCTTGAAATACAACACAAACGCAAAAGATTTCCCATTTCACTTCTGCCAGCAAACCCCCAAATCTTCTTCCTTCCAATCCGCATTCGAACTCGCATTTCCATACAATGCGGAGAAATTACAGAGCATCCTTTTCTCCAGTATCCGCTTCTGTGGATATTACTAAATTTACATAAGACATCGTGCATCGCCAGCAACATCGTTTCTAGAAAAGAAGAGGGAGGGCAAAATGGGGGACAGGGAATAAAAAAAAATCCCATTTTTGTTCTTAGAACACAGAATGGCGGTAAGGTAAGTGGGAAGGAGATGAAAGAATACAGATGCCGCCCAAAGGAATTAAATAAAAAGGGGGTAGTCCGCCTGTCACTCACAGTTCGCCCTGGCAGGCTTGAGTCTTCATTGCTGTGCGCTCTATTGATCAAAGGAGATTCTGAAATTGCGAAGGCTCTGTCCTGCGGGTCCCTTTATTAGGGAATAATTTTCAGTTCAAAGCAATGTCCGTTGAAGGCGGTTTCTGAAACGAAAGTCGAGGAAGGATGGGTTGAATATTATATGCTATTAATTTACTGTTGGCGAATATGAAATTGATCAAAAGAGACGTCACCAGAGAAGACACTCTGGGATATCAGAAGACATACTGCAGAGATTGAACGACTAGAGTAAAGTAAGAGGGACACAAATGCCTCAGGCGCTGTTTTAAACAATGCCATGGCGAGGGAATTCTATAAATTCAAATATAATAAAGAGGTGAAAAAAATACTATGCTTTAGGCGACATTTACACTTGCCAATATAATAATATCAACTTGAGCGAAAAGATAATGCTATGCTCCAGGCACTGTAAGATGATATAATGGATTGAAAAATAATGACAAGTCCTGAGCCAGTTTCGTGTTATTTACTATGGGTGAATTTGTACGAAATTGACTAACGCAAATGCCACCTAGGTTTATATAAGTTTGGATATATGGGCACTTTCCTACGGAGGCAGAGAAAAAAATAAAGAAGGGTACATAGATGCTATCTTTATCCTTCCATTATGTTAAAGCGGAACTACAGAGGCAAAACGTTTTTGTGTTAAGCCGCTGTAATGACCTGATCCTGACTGATCAAATAAGAACGAAGAATTTTAGATAATTCGTTTATTTAAGCCATATATATACAATAGAACAGCTCGTTCTAATAGTAGGTTAAATATTTGCTATTTACATAACATTTGAAGGTTGAAGGTCTATCGTGAAAAGAGTTCACAGAAACAGTTCTTCATCGATTCGGAAAAAATGATGGATATTTGGCCTTTACGAATATGGTCGCAAATCTGCCATTTGACCCATTGCATGACCAACATCGATTGAATGTTGGTGGGGATCTTCCCTCAAACTGTCGATAAAATGAATAGACATCAAAGAACCTCTTAAAACCATAAGCGAGGGAAAAGGAGAAAATATGCCATTCTCCAGACGCGAACAGGTCGAAGAAACGGGGCTTTATCGAAGTTTAAAACCCAAACACAACGAAGCAGGTAAAAATTATATTGTGCTCTATATGCTATCTACATTTCTTAAGATACAAATGAAAATAATGCCATCGCCAGACATTATTTTCACTTATTCAGATACTAAAGATTATCTGAGATGAAAAAAATATCATTGTTTGGCCTTACTAAGCCTCCAGTTGGGTAATCCACGATTTCCATGGGTTGACTATCAGTCCATTTTCTATTGTATCCCACGTTTTTTGAAGTTTAGAGTGTTTATTTTTACAATCACAGATTTTTATTACATTATGTCAATATCGGGTAACATATAGTATCAGTTCACTTTCTTTAAAAAATATTTGAATTTATTTGCAAACATGGCGTTGAAATGGTGATTTTAAAGAATTAGGCAGCCAGAGGATTAACATAAGGAAGAAGACACGATACGACATTACATCCACCTGCTCCGGTGTTCATTTGCACTTGTACAGTAACTTAAGAGATCGTGAAGTGAAGAAATAAAACTATGATCCAAGCGCTACAATTATTAAGACACTAATGATACTTCTTGCATACAGTCGACCACTCTGCCACCATTGAATGTAGCAGTATCGACAGGAGACACTAATGATACTATAGTCTGGCAGCTGGTCACATCTTTCATCGACTCAAATTCTGATTCTAAAATTCTGAAGATGAATCTATATACCTATTTTCATCCAGTTAATTATTTTAGTTTTCCAGTTATCGTATTCGCATGAATATAGATGGCAGAAAAGTTCTTATCAAATTTAAGAAACGTAACTGTAGTGCCTGTAAATGATTGTGGTTTTGGTTATTGTCCAATTTTTATATCACAGAATGAGAGGTAGACATAATTCGAAAAATGTGTTTTTTGATTTCGACATAATCTGAAACGCGGATATTTAAAAAAGTCTGAAGGTCGACTTTTTTTTTTAATTATAATATTTTCTTTCTTTTATAACAGACAAAAATAAAAATGTAGCAATTAAAAAACATCTGCATATCATTTAATGAAAGCATGAAATAATTTTTATGTAACATAAAACATGTATTTTGGCATGGTTTATATCGCAAATGATGCTTATTGCGAAGTAGGTATCATTAAACTTTGACAAGCATCCTATTATAGACGCTAAAGATAACAATCCTTTCGTCTACAAAATAAAAAACATTCGCATTTTGGAAGATTTACAACCAGAAACACAATATTATCAATAAACTTCAACGTCGTCATTCGTATGTCAAACGTTACCGTTGCATAGCATACAAAATACAATATATTTTATTGTTATGAACTATAAACCACATATTTTGTAAATGAAGATAGAGAACGGCAAATCGTGACTTGCATGACGAAAATGATGGCAGATATTTTGTGGCATGCATTTTAAGCATCATAACCGTGACTAATATGCTCTAATCTTAATAGATAATATGCAGGTATATTTCTTTACACATTTGCTCATATAGTGGACTCGCTAACACATGTCTATTAAATACACACTCATCTGTGACCCAAGCTCTTGTGCAAAAAATGCATTAATACGTTTCCCGCATGTAATGTGTTAATATAAATAACTTACTGTGGCTGTTTATGTATGTATGTGTCACATTTCCTCTTAACAGTTACTATTTTTGACGAGTATACTCGTCTTAGGAAAAGTGCAATTTTGCATTATGATGAGTTTATTCAGTGACAATTATCATATTTATAGAATAAATATTCAATATTATATTTAAAATTAATTACTTATTGTATTTATATAATATATATATGTTCATGATAATTTAAATACGCATTTTCCATAGAGGTCGAAAAAATCAACAGTTAACGGAGCCGATTTCTACTTAAATTTGTGCACTTCTTCTTTAAATCAAGACGAAGAATATCGTCAACTCTTGAAAATGCAAAAATTAATAAAATATTCAATTAATTATAAATTAACCGAATACTCATGGTGACTTCTGCGGTAACTTCAGAACAAATTATCAAAAAATAAATAATTAAAAATTTTATCTTTTCAAGGAAGCCAAATTGCTTGCTGTGCAAATTGTATCAATTTTCATTAATTCTTTTAAAATTTAACGCAAACGATTTTGGAATATAAAACAGTCAAATACTTGTTTATTCTATCACTATTTTTTGAAATTTGTTTCATCATTTTTCCGTGTTTTTTTAAATTTATTTATTGATTTAAAGAAGTAATTTAACGGTATATAAAAAGAACTGATACACGCTTTATCTTCAAATGATTTCAGCTACCAACGCCCAAGAGCAGGCAACCAAATGGCATGGTGTAATGAAAGGATTGTGTGCATTACAAAAATTTATAGAAATGCAGTTTTTACATTAAAAATATTATACATGAAAGTAATTAAAAAATGGTCACATGAAAATAATTAAAAAACAGGACACGTGAGAATAAGCATTAAATATATATAAACTGAAAGTAAAAATTTAAGCGTTTAAATGGCTGTCAAATTTTTAATTGATCATCGATAATTTGAATAATAGAATTATCATTTTTTTTTTCCTTCAAAAAAGTGGAAATTGAAACTAGACAACAATAATTTCTTTTTTTTTCCCCCCTTGTTTGAAAAAAATAAAATAAAAATACAAACTTTTCAATTATGCAATTAATTTCAAATAAAGAAATTATCGAAAAAAAATTTTTTTTAAGTTTTGAAACTTAATTATATTATTTGTAAGCGTTAAAAAGCTGAATATGAAAAATAATGAATGAAAGATTTTTCGTAAACAAAGCTTAAAGAAATAATGAGCTTAATATCTTACATAATCCTAATGCTTTGGACAGGATTCAAGAATGCAAGCCAAAACAAAATTCTTTCTTAGTAACCGAATTACATTATAAGACACAACAAATCATTGTTTTTATTCTTCTTATTTTATCAAAACCCCGAATTATGTGTAACCATAGCAATTATAAAATACTTTGTTTATATGACGCTAAACTTCAATTATAAATAAATTTTTTTTAATCCATTTCTAAAATTTGCAAATTTTATAACTCGATTATTATTTATTAGACCTTTTTAGGAAATTTTCCCCTGAAACATGTTAATTGTAATTTCAAATTTATTTACAATTGATGCAAAAATAAGAGATAAATTAT
>JAPMOQ010055483.1:5392290-5410160 GCA_026543055.1 Argiope trifasciata | reverse complement strand
GACAGATGTTTATTGAATCTTAGCAAATTCATGTATTAGAATTCACTTATTAGAATATATTTTATGAGAGAAAAAGCAATAAATTGGAGTGTCATAGTATATAACAGACGATGCAAAAAACGAGGAGGAAATAGAGAGTGAATTTTGAGAGAAAACAATGGAATAAAACCTCAGATGGCAGTATTCGAAACAGCTGAAATAACATGAAACATTTTTCCTTAGCTTTTATTAACACATAGCATCTGATTAAAAAATTCAAACAAGTTTTCAATAAACAATAATGATGTGCAATTTTTGTAATGCAATTTTAATTGTTCAAAATTTTTGATCACATAATATGTATTAAAAATATTCAAAATATACTGTGCATGAATTAATAAGCTGTTTGTCTCAAATAGATTTTAAAATTGAAAGCATTTCTTTGATAAAAGAAATGTCATCATTTCATTTATGAAGTATACGATTTATAGAAACTTTATAGAAAAATGGAAATAGAACTGCACAGTTAGAAGGAAGGAAGATGATGTGAATTGAATGCATTTAATTTAATTTGCTGGCTAAATTTTTTCTTCTCAAGTTAGCGTGTTTTTTGATGATTCTTTTTAATAAAAAGACACCGCGGAGCAACTGAAAAGTTTTTCATAAGAGACTTTTTAGAACATTAGTTAACTTTCTTTTTAATAATTGATTGAAAACAGTTTTGATTAACTTATTGACTAGGAAGACTTTTTTTTTACCATCTAAGAAACGCTCCTTTTATATTTGATAAATTACTGATTTTAATGCAACTTACACAATTGACTTTCTATTTTGTTTCTTAGATTATTTTAAGTCAAAAATAGTTGGAATAGAGCTTTAATAATAATTAGCAAATCTGACTTTTCAGTGGGGAAAAGCTTTGATGTGCATAAACATCACCAATAAATAGTCAGGAAAACATTGCCCCATTTTTAAAAATGAAATTGATAGCTTTTGTGTCATAATTAAAATCCTAACATAAGGAGTTGATACATGTAAAAATTAATATAAAATGTATATAAATAACTCGTACTAATAAAATAAGAATATAGCATTAATTGAAATTAATCTAATTATTAAAAACTAATATAAAAAGCTAATAGAAGAAAGATAATATAAAAAATATATTAATAAAATATGTTTAGTTATATAATGGATATATGATATTAATAAAATAACAACGAAAATAATTATAAACAACTACACTTTAAAAGTAAGATATTTAGTTTCATACATTTATTTCTGTATTAAAACATCTAACAAACCAGTTGGGCCTCGATGAAACTATACTATTTCATTCACAATGAAAAATTCATCTGCTCCTCCAATAAAATACTGATTTTAATTAAGTTATTATATCAGAATATAAAAAAATGCATTATTAAATTCAAGAAAGATTTTGACGAATTTATTACGAGGAATTCCGAAAGAAACAATAAATATTTTTCCAATTGAGAAACTAAAAAAAAATTCTTGTTCTAACCAGAATAATTCTTTTCCCACAAGTTAATAATAAGTTTTATGTAAGTTTCGAAAAAGTGACGAGTTTTTACAGCGTTTCCAGTTTGTAGCAATTACAATTTACAATTAACAGCAATTCTTTTTGCATGAATTATTCTGTAAGAAAAATGGCATTAAAAAGAATGAAATCTTCTAGAACTTCATTAAAGAGGGACGAAAGTAATATTTTTATCAGCTTTACCACCCTTTATTTCCTGATTGCATTATATAAAAATATCTTGACATTGTAGCCAAAAATGTTGTTCACATTATAGATGCCCTAGCTTTGTAAACATATTCTTACTAATGCTAACATTTCAGAATTCACTTCTAACGAATTCTTGGCACTAATTCACTCGGACTGGTTTCACTAATTAGCAGACATCCTGACATTTACATTTTTGAATTTTGAAATAATTATTTTTTAAATAAAAGTTAAAAAACATTTTATGTTTAGATCCATTTTTAAGCTATTGGCATAATTTATTGTGCAATATTTTTAGTACGTTGTTAGATATTCTAATGAGCCGATGCTTTTGTAGTAATATTATTGAACTTTTTGAATTTGTGAAGTCCGGTGATAAACAAACATAATTTATTAACAATAAATTTTTATGTCTCATTTAATTTCGATTCCCAATTCTGAAAATTGTTTGACAAATAATGCCAGATGCATTACGAACCTACAGTCAGTGTCAATTTAATTGATGCATACAAAATAGATAGTTCTGACATTCCATTTCGTTATTTATTTTACTTCACATTACTTTTTTATTTTTGTTTCTCAAGGCAGTCAAATTTTTGAAAGGCAGTCAAATTTTTTGCAAACGATATTTTTTCTTCTGAAGTTCTTTGAAAAGGAATACTTTAATTTCAAACATCCTGCCTATAAAAGTATTCTTTTATTTAATTGAAATGACATTGATACTCACTTAAGAAGTATCACATACAAGAACCAGTAATACAGGTGTGTAATAGTAGCAGCCATGGGGAAAAACCCTCAAGGTGGTTGGCTATCAGTTCCGATGACTTTCAAAGTTATTTGTAATTGATCATGAGTAAAAAACTGATAGGAAATTAAATATGTTTAATAATTGTTTTACAGTTTTTTTTCTTTAGGGTTCTTAGCATAATGAATTCATATACAACAATTCATGGGAAGCAATATCATGGAACGTAGCAACCGGTTTAAATTATTTTCATGGCTTAGCAACTTATAGCTAAAATTCTCTCTCCAGCAGTAAAGCAATCATTTGTATCTGTAAAGAGGGTAATCGGAAAGGAGTTCTTACCTCCTGCATATTTCGGCAGCTCTTTTCCACGACCTCCTGATATTGAAAAACCTATAACATTGATCGTTGTTCTGGGACCAGCCTGTAAAGGAAGTAAATAATATGTTAGAGAAATAAAAAATTTTTGTATAACTTATCTTTTATATGACTATGTGAATGAAAGAAATGAACATTTTAATGACCCCAATGAGCAAGTACATTTTTATCACGATTTTAGTTAACTCTGTATTTTAACAAGATAATAAAAACTCATATTTTTATTTATGCATTATGACTGAATATTGCAACTATTTTGAAACATTATTTCATATTTATAAATTTTACAATAACTAGGTGGACGTGATAAAAACTTGACCAATTACACTTGACAAAGTATTCATACCATGCCATTATTTTGTGATTCACTTTTTTTACAAATTTATTTATTTAGAAAGTAATGCTGAAAACATTTTTTTTAATTCATCTGTGGCCTCTCAAAGTCTAGTTGTCTATTCTAAATTGCGCCATCTATCATTCTGTGCTTCATAAAAAACTATTACTCTTAATCTGAGGAAAGTAGAGAAAAAAACTTTGAAAAACAGCTTTTTTTAAATAATTTTTTTAGGGAAAAAAACAAATGTTTTTTTTTCACTGCTGCTACTGAAAGATCTGCCATAAAAAGTTTGGAACAGTACAAAAACGATAGGAATTCATTTTTTTAATTTGAAAATATAACTTTTTAACACCTTATAACGGAAATTATATGTATGAGTTAAAGTGAGTCAAAGAGTTTGTAGCAATTACATTACTCTTATCTTTTCGTTTAGATACTAGATGGCAATGCCTGATTAGGCCATCCCATGATGCATTGCGAGTATAATAAGAATGATATGTGATACTGTACTATTAAGCTGCGCGTGTCTTGTGTTTATGCTTGTTCAGTGTGTGAATGTGTTTATTAAAGAAGTGTTGTCAAAAACGTACGTCCTGTCACTTCCTGTACAGATTCATCACAAGTTTAAATGATTAAATTTTTTTTAGATAAATTACATTCAGTTATTTTTATACTCTTATTTCAAACAAAATGTTTTTAAAACACAATCAAATTATTATCATTGTACCATTATTATTGCCGATTATATCGATCAATTTGACTCTCGAAATTTTTCAATTCTTACAGTGAATGTTTAGAAACATTTTATACTTTAAAGACGCAAATAAGCGGTATATACAGTTTACAGATGTTCATAAATTAATTGCTAAAGATACAGATAATGTTAAAAAGTATTAGGAAACGAGTTATAAATATATATCGATGAAATTCGCAGTCATTCATGATCGTAGTAGATGTCTTTCCTTTTAAATTGCAAGGAAAATGGCGTCTTCTAATCAAAAAGCAAAGTTGCGTAACGTCCAATCAACTGCTAATGGTGCTTGTTAAAGCAAGCATAACATGATAGCACAGAATGACTAATAAATACCTTTATGATATCTTCAAGATTCTGAATGGTATTTAAAATATTGAACAACATTGTGAAATATTGTGCAATACTTCGTGTTAACAAGGCATTTAAAGGCCTTATCACACGGCAAAATATCATCCGTACTTTTCGTCAGCAATTTTTCGTTTCTGCCCTCAAGAACCGGTCAAGCAAGTTTTTGTCATCGCCCACTTTTTATAACCAGCTTAAAAAATGACGACGATAGTGACGGAAATATTGTCTGCAAACGAAATTCAACCAATCATGTGGATCTTTGAAGTGATGTCACTTTCGGTGACGAAAAGTACAGACGATATTTCGCCGTGTGATGAGGCCTTAATACGCTTCAGGCTGTAAACTTTAAAATGATGAATAGATCTAATCAGATTGTTGTTGTTTTTTCATTTATTCCACATTTTCTTTAATAAACTTATTGCATAATAAATACAAGGGGTGCTCAAACAGGAAGGCTCGAAACGTCATAACAACATAACCGCTAACACATTTGGCTATGTTAACATATTTGGCTATTGGTATAAAATTCCAAATAACTTCCCTAAAAAATTTACTTTTCTGGAAAAAGAGGTTGAAAGAAGAAATTACTTGCTTAAACTATATCAGAAGCTAAATCAATTCTTTCGTTCATTGCAATTTTTGAGCACGATTATTATAGTTATTTGAATTTCTTCAGTGCTAGTATTTAAAGTTTCAGGACAAAAGAAGTTTTAGGTGATTGATTTTGCCTTTGTTATTTGTTCACATTTCACATTAATTAAGAATTGAAGAATTCAAAATAACTTCCTTAAAAAAACTAAGACCTTTCTGGAAAAGGAAGTGAAAGAAGAAAATGCTGTATTGAATTTACAGTATCAGAAGTAAAAGCATCCTACTTTGAGATAGGCTTTAAAAAATTCGTTAAAAAAATTTTCAGATAAAATATTTTACAACAATGAAATATTTCAGATAATTTTTGATCAGTGAGTTTCATTTTAAATGTTCTTATGCCTGCTTCTTTCAAAATATTTGAATATAATATCTGCATTTTTAAGAAGGACAAAACAATTATATTTCTTACCGACTCTTTCTCCTATTTCGTTTTGCATAGAAATCTTGAAAGACTATTTGATTTGAATGAGCGGAGAAAGTTCAATGCTTCTGAACGTCCCGAACAAACCACTCAGAAGATGAAATTGAGCGTGGAGGATGAGAGGAATCCTTTATCTTCTCTCCCTCATTCCTTGCCCATCAGATGTGGCCAGAAAACAACAGCCACGGGATCAGATTTTGAGATAAGATAATGAGCTTGTTCGCTGATTATCTCCAAAAAAGCAATGATATTAAAATTGAAAATGATAACCATCTGAATTAACCTTTGAGCTCTTATTTGCCCTTGAAGAACAAAGACAGCGAATGATAACAAAGGAGAATTCAGCATAAGCATTGAACACCGTTACAAACTACAAAGCAGCTTCGGAAGGAAACTTGAAAGAAAAAAAATTTGAAACTTGAAAGAAACTTGGAAAAAAAAGAAAAAAAGAAAAAAAAAAGAAATTTGAAAGTTTTAAATTTAGCTATTTTACCTTAAAATGCTGATGCCAATTTTCAATATGATTTTGAAAATTCACTGCTTTTTACAAGTTATTTAGCAGTTTAAACGTGTGTGTTTTTTCTGTTGTGAGACGCATATTTGGAGGAATACAGATAATTTTGAGAAGGTTTTCTCGGAAAACATGATGGCAAATGTTGGGGGAAATGAGGAGGAAGTTCAGTTTGACCACCTATGGCTAAGAACAAACTGCCTCGAAGAAGGTGATAGTTAGGAGAATTTGCCAGTAATATGGAAGAATTATGATAAAGACAGCAATTGCCACAACAAAGCCTATTGATATTGCTTCGTTCAGTGATGGTGGAGTGGTCGACTGTGCGTAAAAAGAAGAAGACGTCCACATTATATTGCGAGAATATTTAATTGTTAAAAGATGATCTTCTTTGACAAAAATAAGAGGTATGAAAATGTTTCTTCTGCACATAAAATGGATTTAAAAACACAAAGACGATCACTTTCGAGTGAATTTAGAGTATGGGTTAAGAATTCAGTCTTGGTTTGCGCATGAAAAACAAAGACAGGGAATGGTAATGAAAAAGAATTTAACATAACATAAGAACTAATCACCGTTAGAAAATACATTGCAGCTTCGGACGGATTTAAGAAACTTGAACATTTTAAATTTAGTCATCACCATAGTGTGAAAATATTTCGTTGTTAAATAGTGATGTTCTTAGTGATATAAGAATTCAACACATGAAGGGCCAATGAACATATATATCTGATAAGACTATGTTTCTTCTGCACATAGAGATTAAAAACTGATTAAAAACGCATCAATTGAATCAGATTAAAAACACATTAAGTTATCCAATAAGTCTTAAATTCATTTCATCTTTTTGGAGGAGAGGATTCTAATGTATGTGCTGAGAATTCGGCGCAAGCTTTGTGTAGTTAGCATTGTGTGAATTCAAAACATGATAGGGTTTTGTCTCAGAATGCTTATTTCACAGCAAAACGAAAAAAAAAAAATTAACATATTGAGGTTCCAAACAATGCACATACATAAGGCAAAGAAACAAAAAGATAATCATTGGTGAATTTTTTCCAAAATTTGTCACAGACGAAAATTTTGATTACAAAATCATATACTCCAGTTCATTTACCTCTCTAATTTTGCTTTTATCGCCTTCATATGCACGCGGAAAAATGTTTCTTAAAAAAAAAAAAGATTTCCTTCAAGCGTATTTCATTTAAAATTCAATTGAACTAGGTGATTTTGGTGTGACAATTTCAGATCCATTTGTCTAGCATGTTTTAATCTCAAGTTATCGTATTCACAGACACATAGATATAATTCTAAAATACTTTTCTCGCATTCAAGAAGACATAAAACATACAAATTCATAAAAAAAGTCTCGAGGCTCACTTTTTAAATAATTGCAATATTTTCTTTATGCATTCTTTGTACAGGTGAAAACAAAAAGCAAGCAACAAAAACTAAAGCTGGCAAAATTTTTAAGATAGAAAACTGTACTGGAAAAATTCGACTTCGAAACTCGATTTGTTTTCAGATTTATCGACCGGATGTACCTTTGTATCAAGTACCTTCCAAAGGCGTGGGTGAATGACACCTGCTTTTCCCCAGGAGAACCAATCAGAGAAAATCAAACGATCGTTCTCCATGGACCATGGCAAATACGAGAGATATGAGTGAATTCGTCCATGCAGCTAAGAGTTCACGAGTTTTTAAAAATCTGCAGCTTCCATCTTTCTCGCATCATTTGAAAATCGCTTACTTACAGGACATGTCTCGAGAGAAAGGAAGTCGTTGAGATATGCAAATCTCAGAATTAGGGTAAACACGATGCAGCTGGGGTATTTGGGGATAACGATTCATTAGTTAGTGGTTAGGAATAAGCTGATTTTGTTCGACTAAGAAGATTTAGTGCGTGTTTTACGCCGAGATGTGTAAAAGAGATTTCAAATATTTCATTTGAATATTTCTGGAATTGCATTAAAAGTACATTAAATTTTACTATTTATCGACAGATTCTTTTTAAATGGCATTCTTAGAAGGCTTATAATATTATTAGTTTTAAATGCAAAATAGTTTTTGGCTATTTTGTTTAAATTTTTCGATATTCTAATTTGGTTTTGTTTAGATGGCAATTCTTGATATCTAATGTATTTGTTAGCCTGAATGCATAAAATAACCTCGATGCATTTCACTGCATGTTTTGGCATATAATAAATATTTTTAAAAAGTCCTCTAGGCAAGTTGGAAGAGAAAGGCAGATTTTAAAAAATCTGTTATTTTTTTCAAATTCCTTTCATTTCATAAATAAATTTTAAAAAATTAAATTTTGAATTCACAATCGCATGGTCTTGTCATGAGAACCGTTGTAATAAATAGTCTTTATAAGGAGCTTAACTAATTATTTTTATCTGATAATTATTAAAAGGCATTCTTGGGAGTTATAATGAAAAACTAAATGCACATATATTTTGGAAAATTGCCTTAATATTTTTTAGGGTTTCATAAAAATTTATTTAAATTTTAATATTTATCGCCTGGTTTTTTAAGGCATTCTTGAGAAAATTAATGCACTATTACAATAAAATGAGCAAAACAACTTAGGAGCATTTCATTTAAATATCATAATGCTTAGTACATCTTTGAATTTTTTTTTATCTTAAATTTGTCATTATTTTTAAATGTCATTTAATTACATTTAACGGATATTCGTGGAAGCTTATAAGTTTGGAGCTTGCTTCCAAAACATCTACGGAAAAATAATTTTCAACGTTTTGATATAAGATGAAGTTTAATAATTAAAGCCTCAATCTCTGCTGGATTTTATTTCGTATGCCTTTCTTAAAAATATAATACTCCTAAATATATATATATACCCAGCAATTTAATTCCAATATCGTTCTCCAATTTAATTTTTGAACTCAATTGAACTGCTACATCACAGAGTAAGACATAGTGCAGATTGCAATTTTTAAAAAAATGAATGTTCGTCACCTTATTACGACGTCTCAAAATTCAATTACTTTGTTAAGTTTCTAATTGTTAAAGTGCTAGAAACTTCTCAATTTTCGAAGACTTATTATTATTAAGTCTATGAAAATTCTCTATTAATACTAAAAGAAAATGTATGTGTTTGTCTGTCAATCTGTTTGGGCTTTATAAAGTAGACTGCTTGATCTAGAACCAACAAATTCGACAAATAAATAAAATAAAATAATGAACTGTCAGAAAGTACAGAGCAAGCATATTAGAAACTTTAAAATTGAATGAAAATGGGGCCTTTTATAACCATAATTTTTGAAAATATTATTGCATAACAACGATTTACCTTATTTTAACTCAAAATACTATCGTTTTAAAAACCCTAACTGAAATGTCACGAATGTTTTCTCTTAATTTTATCAATTTCTTAAAAAATATTTTTTTCATTATTGAAGGGTTTGCTGCAAAAAAGAGGTAGCTCCAATTATTCAAATTTGTAGAAAGCCCTAAAAAAACGCCTGAAAACTCTAAATTCCAATGGAACAGACAGCTCCATCCCTTGAGAAACGCGAGAACGAAGATTAGAGCTACATATTTTTGGCCCCAAATGAACAAGGATTTTTTTTACCACATGTAACTCTAAATTCCATTAAAATCATTTTAAACAAATATTAATAGTGTAAATTTTTTCCAAAGTCGAAAAGATGAGGGAGAAAAATTCTGCATACTTACTACAATTCCAGAATCACATATCATTGTTTGCTCTTGTACAGAAAAGATATTATCCAATTAGCAAGTGGATCCTTCGGAAGTTATACTTAAAAGAAATTCTAATGCCTATGAACTCGATTCCTATTAGGAATATTTATGTATACATTTAACAGAACAAGTGTAAGGTCATTAACAAAGTGTTAATGGTAATTTGATATTTGCAAGAACGTTAACGTGAGCGTTCAAAACCAAGTTGTATATAAAAAACATTTGACATTAAACGCAACCAGTAATCTAAGCGTACCATGTGGTCGGCAAAAGCGATTAGTAAGTGATACAAATCGGTTACTTATTATGATGAAACTGAATTTAAAAATGCATTCAAATATCAATTTGAGACTTATCTCCCTAAATTTCTGTAATTTCCATCTTCCTTCAAACTTCAAGAAACAATTATTCCAGTACGAACTTGGTAATCATGACATAAATCTCGTCTCACAAATTTCAAAAGAATTGTTTCACAAAGAAAATCAATTCCCTTTCGCTATCTGGAACATCTTGATATTGAAATAATTTAATCGATTGACCTCGGTAGCAACAGAAGATTGCTAAGAAAAAAAAAAAAGCAATCAAGCAAGTGAGTCAAGATTGTTAGCACCTCCCGCGGCAATTTAGATCATTTCCCGTTTGAACTCGATTGGGCCAAAGAACAAAAAAATATGCCATTAATAATAAGAGAAGTGGTGGCAGTCATTTAGATCGCCAAGGGGCGCTAAGTGATGCAACGATCGGAAAACTATTCGTCTTGTCTAAGAAACAAGTTTGTCTTTAACTTCCGGCAAAGCGGGTTATTCTCCTCTTTTTAATGAATTTTTATTTTGTTTTGTTTTGCTGGAAGCAGGAAGGTATGGCATCGACGTGCAGGAATTTGAAAAAAAAAAAAAAACATCGTAGGATTGCCAAAAGTTTCGTTGAAGCTTTGAAAGTTTGAAAAGTTGATGCGGATCAAGATTACAGCCAAAAAAAGTTCTGTTTATATTTTAAAAACTGAACGTATCTCTAATCTCGAAAGGAAAATTTAAAACTTAAAAAAATATTCTACACTGATTTGAATATGAATTTTTTGCAGAAGAATTACGACTTTTAGCCAATAATAAACTATAAATTAGCCACATAATAAAACAATTATTTAAATAATCATTTTTTGTTTTGTTTCGTTAGGAGCAGGCAGGTAAGGCATCAACGTGCAGGAATTTATCAAAAAAAAATCATCGTTTGGGTTGCCAAAAGTTTCGTTAAAACTTTGAATGCTTTAAATGCTGATGCGGATCAAGATTAGAGCAAAAAAGAGAGAAAAATATATATTGACATATTTTAAATATTTAACATCTCTACAATTTGGAAATCAAAATTTTAAATAAAAAATAAATTAATCTATGCTGAATTGGATATGAATTTTCAGGTGAAAAATTATGACTTTTCGTCATTTTAAATGTAGTACAGTAATCATTACAATAACCATTTTTTGGTTTTATTTTACTGGAAGCGAGAAGATAAAGTATCAACGTAAAGGAATTGAAAAAAAATAATCGTTTGGATTACCAAAAACTTCTTTAAAGCTTTGAATATTTGAAATAATATTGTGGATCAAGATTAGAGGCAAAAAGTTGTGATCATATTTTAAAAATTTGACATTCCTCCAGTTTTGAAATGAAAATTTAAAAGAAACGGTAAAATAATACATGTTAATTTGGATATGAAATTTTAGGTGAAGAATTAAGACTTTTAGCCACTTTAAACGTAATAAAATAATCATTTTTTTCTTGAAGCAGGAACGTAAGACATCGAAGTGAAGGAATTAGATAAAAACTCATTGTTTGGATTGCCAAAACTTTGAATGCTTGAAATATTGAAACGAATCAAGATTAGAACCAAAAATGTTTGTGGCATATTTAAAATTTTTAACATCTCTTTAATATAGAAATGAAAATTAAAAATAAAAACAATAAATTAATCTACGCTAAATTGAGCATACATTTTTAGGTCTATAGTTACAACTTTTTGCTACTTTAAATATAATAAAATTATTGCTTTATTTATATAGCGCAGGCGATTAAGGTCGAAACTAAAACATATTTAAGTTTTTGTAACAATAGAAATAAAATGTTCAAAAAAATTGTTTTTATTAGTATAATTAAAAACAGAACATATTTTAAAATCAAATATATGAATGTCATAAAAATGTGAAATTAGAAATACTTCAACTTAACTGGAATTTTAATCACCTATTTAAAATAATAAAATTTTTATTCAATGTTTCAGAGTTTTTTCTTCATGCTATCATTGTATCTTACTTCTTTTATGACATTATTTCATTAGCTATTTTTCATGACATTATTTTATTAGCTTATATTTTAAAATCTTTTTTGAACATCGGTTTGTTTGGTACAAAATGTTTTTATTAGATAAGAACCCTTGTATTTTTCTAATGAAGGTTCCCCTCCAAAAATACGAGAAGGATTAAACTTAGATAAATATCTATTATCTGAGAAATTTCATTTTTTAAATTCTTTTTATTAAATGAATTATATTTTTAAAGAATACTTTTTTGTCAGTTATATCTGAAATAGGGCAAAAACATTGTCTTTTGAATAAGGCATATTCATAAAAACTCACTCGACATTTTTGCATATGCATATGATTTAAAACTATTATAATACCTAAAGAACAATTGCAAAAGTAATAAAAATAATTTTATCAGATATTTATTTGTAAATTTGCTAGGATAGTTTCAGAATCTGATGTTACGAAAAAACTTCCTTTATAACTATTGTCTACCTAGTTACATATCCACTTTGCATTATAATTACATTAATTTGTCTTGTTTCCCATATTTATCTGATTTCTAAGGAATATTCTCATTTGCATTAACAAAATAGTAAAGTTTTAATTTAAAATAAAACACTTCTGAAACCTTCACAGAATATGTCTAGCTGGTCACAAGAAGACAGCGATGACAGTTGCGCCAATTTGAAACGAATCATGATGCTATACGTATATAATTAAGCGTATGACTTTAACTACTTTTGAGAGTGATGGTATCTATAATTTAGTAAAAGATTCATTGTATTTTTTTCATTTAATTTTCAGGTTAGGTAATTTGTAAATTAATTACAATTTGTATGATTTTGAAATGCTGATAGTAAATGATTCCACTAATCTATTTCTCGACTATTAAATAATTTATTTCAATTAACTAAACCAAAAATTCAAATTCAAAAGCACTAAACATAGCAATAGTTCTAAACAGGAAGAGCAAGGGTATAACATGATCCATAGCTTCCTTTATAATAGAGCAAGGTACAACAATAAAAAGTGTTGACAATTATTTTCATAATTGAAAGTTGTCATTGCAACTAGAATATTTCGTTTTCCGTGTTGTGATATTCTTTTCATCACTTTTTAATTGATAAAATGATTAATTATCAAAATATACAGTGTTTGTAAAATTATAATTTACCTGGAGGATTAATTATCAAAGGACCTTTAAGGTTTCATGTTTTCATTATCGAACAATATTTCAAAAATAATGAAACTTTGATTACTAAAATTCAAAAAATTAAGAACTAACCCTTTAGATTGTTTGATTTAACACCATTGAATTCTTATGAAGTTATTTGACCTCAAAGATCTATGCCAGCAAGCTCACAAGCATGCGAGCATTGTGGGTGTAAATTCAACACTGCATCAACGAAACATTTTCTTTTATGCAAAATGGTCAAGGAAAATTTCGACAAAAGAGTGTGTATGTACCAGTAAAGTCGCGAAGGCCATTATTCTTATTCCATACATAACCCTATCCTATGTACTTTATGATTCAATAAAAATATAACAATTCATAGGAAAAAATTGGGTTTATTCTTTAATTCAAATCTAGCGTTAGCACGTTGTTTTATGGCATAACGCTCCATTTTTACTAACAGTAAATTATGAACTTTCAAGTTATTTTTTAATTATGTTGTCAACACTTTACTTCAAGAATGATGGCAAATTCAAATCTTGCATTAATTTTGGGATACCCTTTATATGCTTTCTATAAACCCATTTCTATAATGCCTTTGCACCTTTCTCGATTCTGCAATCGCTGCAATGTGATGATTATTCGGATGCACTAAGCTGAGAAAAACATTTTCGAGACAGATGAGGTTTCTCGGTCACTCCATAACACCTAAGAAACTCATGGAAGCTCATAAGCGTGCAATTATGCAGACCTTTTCGGTTTCGTTTCCGCTACAGGAACAATGGAAGGTCGATCCTTTTTCCTGCAATTCACTCTCGCATTGATTCGAATCAGAAGGAATTCGAACAGTGACCTTCTACAGATCGAACGAATATTGCACTTCTTCTCTAATGAGGGAATACTGTACAATATCCGTTGCCAATCGTTTGGGGTCACTCGTAGGTGCTTTGTTTAAAGGAGGAAGTAGCGATAACCGATCGTTCGAAATAGTTCCGTAAAATCGATTCTTAAAAGATAAAATTATAATAAAGTTCAGAGTTTTTATTGACTTGTATTTTTTCGTTAACTTTGGCCACACTGACTGAAGAGAAAAATTCATTTCCTGGCTAAACGTAGGAGTCATTTCCTTCTTCGATAATTCTTTAAAAGACAGAATGTCTTTGTCAAATTGCTTTTAATGATTACCAATAAGAAAATTGACGTTGTTACTTAAATGAATGTGGTTTCACAACTGTCACTGTACATATCATTTGCTGCTCTTAAAAATCCTGATGATTTACAATTTGAAAGGAGATTTCTGTCGATAAAAATGATTTGGCTATTTAAACATTAATACTCTATTAATGAAAGTTATTGTTTGATATCTATATTTCACCATCATTTACTCATTATGACGGTTTGCTTTAATAACTTAGAATAAATAAGCCTAATTCGTTCATGTTGTGCAAAGGCAATGAATTTGGTGACTAGTAAAAAAGGTAATAATTAAGACTAATGATATGAAAACAATTTATCTTTCAAACTTAATTAGACGGATCCACCAATAATAAAAAACTAATCAGATAATTTTGTAATCATCAAGATAAGAAAGTTTAGGAAAAGCTCATGAAATTATATGAAACAAAAATTTATTATAACACAAAGTCTAATTATACAATTTGGCTACGAAATATTTTCTTATACCCCATATAGTTTTCATAGAATATAAGGAAATATTATAAATTTATTTCCTTTTAGATGTCGATTCGATTCCTTTGAATTTGAAATTTATTTGCAACGCTAAGATTTCCTTTTTCTAGTGAAAATCCAGAATTAAAGTGTATTTTAACATTTTTTAACATTACCATTATGATAATTGTCTTAACATGGATAAAAATTATGATCAATTACTATCCAAAGTTTCCTTCTCTGTATACAATAAAATTCATTAATTTTTTTCTTTTGTTTGAACTAGGGGCTTGAATAATCTGGATATTCTAATTATTCATTCTGCATGATTCAAGGTAAATTATAAATGAGGGATATCCTCATTTATATTTAATATATAAAAATGAGGGAATAAAACAATTTATTCCCTCCCTTTTTTCCCTTTTATTTTAACGAAGTACTTTACTATTTGGGTACACTAATTATTATTTTCCCCTGATAGTCAGTGTATAACGTTTATGCATAGCTTTAAAATCAGACGCATTAAAAAAAAAAATTAATTCCTTTCTGACATATGTTGTGCTTATGTAATTATTACATTCGATCATCACCTCCTATCAAAACAGACTGCAGGATGTGAATAAATATGTATATTAAACTTCTGAAAGCCAAACTTTAAAATCAAAAGCATTAATCAGTTCACCATCTATTTTCAGCAATTATGGGTTAAGTAAATCACGCATTGTCCATAATTTTTAATTAACAGTTTTGCATACATATACCTTCTACTCCATGTAACGTCAACTTCGATTAGCTTTAAAAACAGAATATTTATATACACTTTTTCTTCAACCCTACTATACTTTTTATGACGTCGATTATATCTATACGTTTATTTCACTTGAGTAGTATATCCTATAACAGAGATGGGCCAACTACGGCCCTCGGCTCTATCCTGCCCTCGGATAGACTTTTAATTTACTGGTCAGAGATAAATTATTTATATATTGCTCCATTTTTGTTCTACAAAATATAAATTGACGGAAATAGCAAGCACAGACAGCTTTCAATCGGTAAAGTGCTAAAAATGGAATTTCTTTGTTAGTTATAGCTGTAGATTGGCCCCAACAAGCGTTATCTCTTTCTCGGTCAACATACATATGGGAATCCAATGTAGGCGAATTTGATCTCACATGTGGCAGATTGTGCATGTTAAGCTCCAACGACTCGTCTCATTTCCCGAGGTTCAATTCAACACCCTCAGTAAGTAAAGAGAAGTGTAAAAGTTGTAAAGATGGCTTGAAAAAAACTGCATTTTGATTTCGAAAGCAGATTTAAAGACTTTAGTGCCATTCAAACAGAATTGGATATTTTTACCATGCCTGTGCTCTTAAATTGGGAATCAGTGAGGTCAGATTTGCAGCTTGAATCAATTGAGTTACAATCATCTCAAGAAGCTGTTTCTAAATAAGACAAATTTAGAGTTTTCCAATCATTATAGAAAATAAGTTTCCCAAAGTTAATATCTCACTCCTAGAAGCTCAGTGCTATGTTTCCTTGATCTTATATATGTGAACAAGAGTTTTCAACGATGAACCTTAAAAAGAATTATTTCAGAAGTAGACTGATAGATGGGCATTTTCTAATTCCCTATAATCAGTACATTTTAATTAGAATATCAATATAAGAAACTTTTTTAAACTAAATTGGAATTTCATTTAACTTATTAACATATTTAAATTTTAATACTTGTGTATTGTTTTTGAAATTTTAAAAAAATTATCTTGACCCGCGACCAAAAACGTTTGCCCATCCCTGTCCTATAAGCACCGCAGATAAGATATAACTAAGTAGACCTAAGAAATATTTAAAGAGTAAATTTTGAAATCAAAAGTTTTACTCGGTTTACCAATTTCTTCCATCCATTGTATGTGGAAGTCAAAAATATCCAAAAGCTTTATTTAACATTTTTATATACATTGATTTTTTTCCGATAGTTTAAACATTCACTTTGATTAGCTTTTAAAACCGGACATTCATCAAATTAAACTACCTAAATCTTGTATGGAACAGTATATAACAATGTAATTGTTGCACTTCTGCCATCACTACCGTAGGATGTTATAAGTAGAGAAATACCTGAAGGGCTAGAACGTTATGAGAAATAACTGTACGACAGATTCTGAAATGGAAAACTTTTCTCAATTTATTATTCCCTTTTTTCAATTGTTAAATAGGTTAATCACAGATTATTCAGAAGTTTTTTTAGTAGTTTTGAATACATTTATTTATTTTTTGATAGTTTACTTATAACGCTCACCTCGATTAACTTCAAAGTGGGAGTAAAACAAACTAATGTTTTTTATAGTCCGCGCCGATCTATTATCACACTTGAATAAAGTTTCCTAGTATCATCTCTACCTACAGGATGAAGCTAATAAGGCGTAGGAAATATTTAAATAACAAATTCAAAAATCAAACTCTTCGTTTGATTTAACTTTCCCTTCCTCCAGTCATTATTAAGGTATGCCACGAATTTCAAAGAAATTTTTTTTACTGTTATGTAAACATGGATTTTAAATAAGCCACCAGAATTTAAAGAATGTTTTATTTAATATTTTTTAAGCCTCATTTTCTTTTCAAAACAGTTTACACATACCGTTCACCTTGAATAGTTCTAAAACGGTACATCGGCCTAACTAAGCTTTTCAACATCTTTTTTTTGGATTGTGTGCTCCGATGTATTTGTTACACCTGCATATCGTCTCCTATCGGTAAAGCCGATAGGATGCGAGCTAAGTAGGCGTAAGAGGTATCTGAAGGATAGATCTTCGAAATCGAAAGCGTTCCCCAGCTTACCGTCCCCCAGCCATTGCTCGGGTAAGGCACGGATCATGTGCTTCACCTTCGGAATCATCCGCGTGTGGCGAGCAAGCATTCAGTCACGCTTGGTTCAGCCCGCCAGCTGGAACTACCACAGAAAGCTATCATTTAAAGCGCAGAAACTCAAGACCAGGGCGCACAGTTCGTTGAGCCTGTATTTCACTTTCAACCGCACTCGTTGTGAAAGATAACATCTGGAAAACAAACCATTTCCATAGAAAAAAAAAATGTCTGATGTTATTCAGACACAAAAGGAAGACTGAAGCGGTAGATA
>JAPMOQ010055483.1:5246712-5367290 GCA_026543055.1 Argiope trifasciata | reverse complement strand
AAAAAAACAGAATGAGCCATAGAAACTTATACAAGATCGAGATTCTACAATTGAATCAGACAGCTGTAAAAAAATGAATATTATATATATAATCCTAATTAATTATCTTAATTCAATCCATATTCATTCTAAAATGGTCTCTTTATTTCCTGATCTAATTTCATATATTTTATTTAATTAATCCTACCCAAGCTCTGTAAAACTGCTCAAATCCGAAAGTTTCCATGTTCTGAGTAAAGGGATAAAAATCCTTCTTAGCTTTACTACATTCTTTAAAGATGCCCAAGTTATTATAAAGAATAAATAAAATATTGTATTGAGAAGAAGGTATTAAAAAGTACAGTTAGGACTAACATATATTTTAAAAAGGCATGAATTATATTAAAAATTCATGTTATCTTCTAACTGGACCTAAAATATTTACCTAGTATATGTACATAATGGTTGGGAAGTGGAAACTCTTAAAATTAACGTTCGCTTAATTTTAAAGTAAATGTTATTACATGAGTTATCATAAGCTAAATCCATATTTAAGAGGCGAAAAGAAAGATAAGTATAATTATTAGCGTTAAAAAATTCATTTTCCATACCTGTTAGATGTATCTCATATTCATGAAGTTTACGGAACTGAGAATTATTAATTTAGTTTATTTGCTCTGCTTACAAACCATAAATTGTTACAAGATAATGATATAATATTATTTTTTTACTTCATGCAAATAAAAATATTTGCAGTTACATGTGATTGTTATTAGAATCAATTAATCTAAGTTTCAGTCAACCGTTTAGATAGGTTAATGGCTAAAATTTGCCCTCATTTTTTTTCAATACCTTTAATATTAAATAGACATTCACAAAATGTGCGTTCTTTCTGAATCAATTACTGAGGTTCACGTTTCTCACATGACCGCATTTTTAAATACAGTTTCTATGTTAGAAAGCTTTAAAATATTTATTAAAGATCTATCAAATGATAAGTAATGAATATAAATAATTTAATTTATTCCTTATTTGTGATTAATTATCTCTGAATTAAAGTTGGAGTCGTATTACTTTAATGTAATGACAACAATAAACAAAGTTTGATTATAAAATCATAGTTAAAGATTTTATGCAAGGAAAATTACATGCGAAATGGTCTTGCAATAAAATAAAAATTAATTATTGGGATAGTTCAATGCTGTTTGTAAGGGAAGCAAGTAATAGTAATTAAATTATATCTTTTAAAATTTTCATATTGAATTTGTATTTCCAACTAAAATCAAGAAGGGGTAAAGGAATAACAAATATCAAAAATAATTTTATTAAAGCAATGTTGAAGCTATTTAAAAAAATTTCACAACAAATTTAGCATCAGCAAATATAGCTTTTTCTCCTCTTTAATAAGATGTATGAACTTTAAAACTTATTTTATTGCAATGAAATCAATTTAAAAGAAACAATTTTCATCAGAATAAAACGTTAATTGAGAATTTTTACTCAATCTAATATCGCAGCAAATATATAAATTAGTAAAAGAATTAAATAATACATTCTAAGCGATGAATTTCAAAAGATAGAGTGCGGGACCAAATTATAAACCAGAAAATTCTCAAATCACAAAACAATAATAATTATTATTTTCCAAAATTTATTTATCATTTGTAATAAAAAAAACTCGTAATATATTATTATTGAATTCTGTTTACTGTGAGGGATAAGCAATAGTGTGTCTAATAATTGTTATTTTTATGGGTAAATGCAACGATAAATCAACAGCTTACCGCTAATTATTTAATAAATTAAACAGTTAAAATTTTCAATGATAGTTTTACAAATCGGTATAAAAAATTTAAGCAAATCCCCAAATATATAATTTTTGATTTCAGTTTCAGTTCAGACTATCAATTTCCTAAACAATTTAGCAAAATAAATAGCAAGAAAACAACAGCTAACCGCTTATTTATTACTAAAGTGAATGATATTAAAATTTTCAACAGCAACTGTATAAATCAGAGCAAATAATGATAAGTATAAATAAAAAGTATAAATTTATTATTGTTGAAAATAGTTTTAAAATAATTAATTTCAAACTAGCAATTTTGATAGTATAATAATTGTTATTTTTGTGGGTAAATATAAACATAAATCAAAAGCAACAGCTAATTAATTACTAAATAAAGCAATTCAAAAATAAGTTGCAAATCAGAATAATTAAAATGAGTAATTACACTACAGCATAGAATTGTAAGGAATAATTTTAATGTAGCTGAAAGCGCTTAAGCATACAAATAAGAAAAACAGAAATAATTATTAAGTTTTAAAATTTAACTGAAGATCTCATAATTTTAATTTTTTTATTGTCTTTAAATTAAGATAAATGAAATAAATTGTTAATACGTTACACTTTAATTTGTTTTTGTGCTCATATAAAAAGAAATTATAAATTATTCAATGTGGGGGATGACACTTGACATTAATATAGTTTTTTTTCAAATATTAATTTATTAATTAAATTTAATTAATTTTTAATTTTTTAAATAGAGTTTTAGGAGTTTGTTAATGAAAGTTGAAATCAAAAGGCAGTAGCTCAATAGGTAAAAGGCAAGGATTTCAGTATTTTTCACTCGAAGGTAAGGAATGCGAGTTGAATTCTAGCGAAAATCAATAGCTTTTTTTAACTTATTTTTTTGTACTTAATATTATTTTTTTTGATATTTAATAACAAGTAACTAAAATAAAAAATTTTCTTTGTTGATCTAAGCAGGAAATAAATTAAATTTTTTTATATTACTTTTTTTTTATTTAACGAGTACAAATTTTTCATTATAATTAGGTGATACTGTATTGATAATTGCAAACAATGTAACAATTACGATTAAACAATTATTCAAAATTAATTTTCAATCGCAATTATTTTTAAATCCAAATTAAAAAATTAAATGTAATTAAAAAAATATTTTTTAATCAAAATTATAATTGATCAAAAGATTGAATACAGCTGAGCAATTATTTAAAATTAATTTTAAATAAATAAAAGTTTAAATTTGATTAAAAATTCTTTTGTTAAAACACTTCCTACTTTAAATCAAACTTTTAAAAAGTTAATTAATGATTATATTATTCAAATGCATTTTTTTTGAAAAAATTAAATTGATAGGAATGTACATCACTTCCTCATTCATAATTAATTGATGTTGTAGATTGAAAAATGGGAAAGTCGTATGAATAATTTGAATTAGATACCCAACATCATTAATAATGCACTGCGTACAAATTGCGAGGTCAACGTATGCCAAGTATATATTACAGTGTATATAAGAAAGAGGTTATTTAGTCTAAGTTACCAGTAATCCCACATCTTGATTAAATTACTAATCCCAACCCTTTTACTACAGAAGCAATTTTTCATTTGACATCTGACATCGAAATCGCCCCTTCTTTGAAGAAACAGCAGCCTAATTGCATCATTTAATGCATCTGCATTTTTCCTGATTCATTTCTATTTGCCGAAAGGCGGCTTGACTTGACTCTGTAGGTCAAGGGATTTGCTGACCCACAAACTTTACGTTGAGGAAAGGTTTCGGCCGCATAATTTCGAAATTCCTATTTTCCTGTCCATTTCCGGGTCAGTAAGGCAAGCCGTAAATCATCCCGAAATGGCGACGGACATGACTGCTTTTGTTCAATTTCAAAATTCTATTGTCTTCATTCGAAAAGTAATCAGATGTTTCTCAGAACTTTTTATAGTTTGAACCTTAAAAAGTTATGAGATAGTATGGATTGTGCATGACAAAGTGCGTAAAGTTCTCGAACGGAGCTCTCTAAAGAAGATATAATTTTTGATAAGTAAAGAAATAAACTTTCGAATAAAAAATATGGATGTAATTTTATTAAAAATCATGAAATATCTTCCTTCAAAATGCAATCAAATATTTTTTAGCTTCTTATTATTTGGACCTCAAACTGTTAAGAGATGGCATTTATTGGGTATAACAATGTGTGTTTAGACCTCAAACAAAGCCGACTACAGAAAATTTAATTTATTAATAAGCTAAGGAAAAACTTTTTAAAAAATTTTTTCAATAAAAAACTAAATATAATTTTATTAAAAATTAGGAAATATTTAGCTTCAAAGCGTAATCAAAAATTTTTGGAACTTTTTATAGCTTGGACCTCAAAAAGTTATGAGACAATATGGATTGTGTATGATAAAGTGGGTAAAGTTCCCAAACACAGTCCTCTAAAGAAGATACAATTTTTTGATAATTTAAGATTTTTCGTAAAAAAAAATCTGAATTTAATTTGATTAAAAATTAGAAAATACTTCTTTTCGAAACATAATAAAAAAAATATTGGAATTTTTTTATTTCATCGTCACATTTACAAGGTTATGGATTATGAAAAAGTGGATAAAATTCTCAAACGCAGCTTTCTAAAAAATCTAATTCCTTTAATAAATTAAATAAAGATTTAAAAGTTTTTCCATAAAAAAACAGAATTTAATTTCATTAAAAATTAGAAAATAACACTCTTCGAAGCGTAATAAAATATTTTTGGAACATATATACTGTCTTTGGTTTTGTCCTTATATATACAAGATTATGACTTATGAAAAAGTTGACAGATTTCTAAAACTGTGCCGAATAAAAAATTTTAAAGTCTAGTTTATGAAAAATCAGAATATAATAAATATTTTTGTGAAAATACCAAACTAAAATGTATCAAAAACTTCCGTAATTTTTTTAATAGTTTGGTATTCATTATGAATCGTGCGTGGAAAAACTAATAAAGTTTGCAAAGAAAGCAGACTTTTCAAAAAAGTTAAATTAATAAGCTCTACATGAAATTTTAATAAAAAATTGAAAATAAATGTAGAAAACTGATGGAAATTTTCCAGCCATTAAATACTTGTATAACATGTTTACTTTAAAGAAAAATTGTATAATAAGCCTAAACCAGTAGTAATTTTCTCTACGATAGTTTTTCGCATTCTCTCTGATAAGTATGCATTATTAACTGTATCACATAGACAAAAACTCAAGTCATATTTAGTATATTACAAAATAAACATCTTCTATGCATGAGTATGCATTTCTTATGTAGGCGAAACTATATAGACGAATGTAATTTTCTGTATTCTCAGTTTTTAGCCAAATTTCAAATAATCTTACATGAATGCTGTTTTATTATCTCTATCAAGTTTTAAACTACAGTTCGACTACTTCAACCAGAATGTATATCTAGTAACAAATGCTTTTTTTTCTTTTAGTATGGCTTTTAAAAATATCAATACAATTTAAATTTAAAATTTAGATTTATTGAGTTCAAAAAATTGCTTTCTTTTTGCCATTTTTTTAATATTTAATAAAATTATTAAAAATCTCTTGTAATATAAATTTCAATTTTATTTCGTTACATATAAGAGATAGTATTTTCTAATTAAAAAATTATTAACGTCTTTATTAGAAAACAATTTCGTAGTTAAATTGAAAAACTATTCAGGGAAGAATGTGAAAAAAGTTAGCCACACATTTTTAATAACAAAAAGAATGTAATTAAAAAAAGGGGGGGGGGAATGAAATATAAAATACAAGTTTTGGATAAAATTTATGCAAAAAAAATCTTTTGTGTAATTTTTTTAGATATTCTTTATTGCATCAAAGTATTTTTCAAAGAAAAATAATTTGTTTTTATAAAGTATCTTTTGTTTTATTTTAGATTTCTTTTCAGAATTTAACCAACAATCCAAAAGTAGCCTCTTCTCTTTAAATAGAACAATAGAGGGTATTCTGCTCAACTTGAAAACAGATCAATAAATTTCTTTAGTTTATTCAATCTCAGTATCATAATAATAACTGGTGACTTTCCCAAAGAAACTCCACAAAACTATCTTTCAAGTTAATCTTTCCACTTCAATGTTAAGGATACGTATATTACATTGTTGTCTGAAACATCAAAAGAATAACATAAACAATGGGTATGAAATTGATCAGAGTGCACGAGGCCAAGTTCTCTTCATCTTTCAATTCATCCACATCAACAAAAATATTTTTTTAATCGAAATTATAACTCAAGACAGAGTTTTCCTTGTCTTCCTCTTCATCTACATAAAAAAAGATAAGTATTTTAATCACAATTATAACTTATCTGAATTCTTGAGGCCAAGTTTTCTTCAATTTCCAACTCATCTACATCAATAAAGATAAGTATTTTAAACAAAATTAAAAATGATCAGAGTTTAAGAGGTCAAGTTCCCTTATTTTTAATTTCCTCTACTTCAACAATTATATTTTAATCAAAATTAAAACAGATCATAGTTCTCGATGCAAAATTTTCCTCATCTTCCACTTCATATACATAAGCAAATATAAATATTATTAATCAAAATTTAAAAAATGATCAGGGTTCACATGGTCAAATTTCCCTCATCTTCCAATTCATCTACATCTGCAATGATCATTATTTTAATTAAAATTATAAATGATAATTATAATTTTCAAGTTCTTTTCATCTTTCGCTTCATCCATACCAACAAAGATAACTATTTTAATCAAAATTTAAGATTATCAGTGTTCACGAGATCAAATTTTTCTCATCTTCCACTTGATCTACTCTAAAATAAATATATCAGTTAAGGTTTCATTCATTTTATTTCTTCCTCATCTTTTCAAACCAGTTTTGGTTACTTTTTTCCTTTAGGGGGAAGCAGGGTTGAATAAAAGAAATCAGTTACGGAAGGAAGTATCCTGATTCCCACGCGCGTTACTAATTATTCACAGGATCAGAATAGAAAGCAGCTTACTTAGGAACACCTCGGTTTGAGTGAAGAGGAAATATTTCATTTCTGTCGACATCAGATTTCAAGAAGGAAGCTTTTAGAATGTGGTCTTTTTTCGCTTCGTTTATCACAACGATGACCGAATATCACAAAGGAGAATTATCGCAGCATTAGATAAATAAATCGCATGAAAATAGTACAATTAATTTACAATAAAATAAATTATGCACTGACAAATAATTTATTTTTGAAAATCTTAATTAATATGCTTATCAATCAGAATGGCCAATTGTAAACAGTTTTTTAATTAGTTTTATAAATAGTGGTGAAGGAAATTTGGACATGAGAATCATGTAATAGTGCCAAAGCCATTATATGATTCCCACCCTTAATTACATCTAAGTTTTATGTATAATTTAGTAAATAAAGGGTGTTCCAAAATTAATGCAAGATTTGAATTTGCCACCATTCGTATGATAAAGTGTTGGAAAACCTATCAAAAGTGATTTGACTGTTGAAAATTTACGTTTAGTAAAAATGGAGTTTTACGCGATCGAGCAACATGTTAATGCAAGATTTAAATTAATTAAAAAACAGTAATAGTTTTTTTCTTTAAATTATTGTATTTTTATTGAATCGTAAAGTACACAGGACATAATTAAGTATAGAACAACACACATGACAAATTGCCTCCAAGGCTTGACGGCAATAGAAATTTTTTTGCCGAAATCAATCAGAGTGGTCATTTGTAACGGTTTAAAAATTTTAATTATAAAAGAGATCCCAACATTAACTCAATATTTGAATTTGCCGCCAATTGTGTAGTAAAATTTTAGCAAAACTATTTTAAAAAACTACATGAGAGCCGATAGTTTAGGGTTAAAAAAATGGAGTGTTACACGATAGAACAGCGAGTAAACGCAAGATTTGAAATAAATAAAAAAGCAGTTTTTTCGCCTTTAAATTGCTATAGTTTTAATGAATATTAAAGTACACAGGATAGAGTTATATATGGAATAAAATATAAAGTAAATGGCCTTCACAGCTATGCAGGAAAGTATGTACATTTTTGTACAAAATTTCAATGACTATTGCATAAGTGTGACTGAATTTTTTTAAAGTAGCATTGAATTTCAACTTTTAATGCAAATCTATTAGTGGATTTTTTGACATAGACCTTAAACTTCAAATAGCCCCATAATAAGAAATCCAATGGTGTTAAATCACACTAGTACTAATTCTCAAATTTTCAAACTATCGCCACCAGACTTTCATTATATTTGAAATATTGTTCAAAAATGAAAACATATTGTTCTATCGTCTAACGCTCCATTTTTACTAATCTTGAACTAACACTGTTATGGTCTTTTTAACAGGGTTGCCAACACTGTATTGAAATAATGTTGGCAAAATCAAATCTTGCATTAATTTTGGGGCACCCTTTTTAACACCATAGCGGTGTTAAAAATTTAGAGATGGGAATCACGTAATGGTGCTAAAATAATTACCTGATTAATCCTTCAACTTTATTAATTGTTATGAGTAGTTTAGTAATTTTAACAGAAGCTAATATTATTTTTGGGTCTTATATATTAAATGTATCCCGGCGATTAATTGCAGAAGATCGCATACTAATAGATATTTCTATAATCAAAATTTGATTATTTTCATCATTAGCATGTATTTAATATGAAATCACTTTTTATATATTTATTGAATATTAATTTTTTATGCCCGTACTCTGTATTCAGCTTTAAGTGTTACTAGTCATTAGCGTACTAAAATTTTATTACATGTCTCATTCTTCCCAAGATCAAAACCATTTAAATCTAAACTTCCAGTTAAAATGTTTCAAAAATTTATTTAGAGCAAGAGGCAATGCCTAGAAAATACTGCCTAAAAATTGCTGCAATTCATAATTCATTTTTTTGCAAAATATATTTTTGAAAGATAGATTTCAATTTATATATATGAATTTGGATAGGGCACATTAATTTTCATACATCGCAAGTAAATTATTTATGGTGATGTTCTACTGTAAAAGAATCAATAGGGTGAAGCCAATACAACTTTGTTCTGATACAATTGCTCAGTCTGCGGTGACTTCGTCTCCAGTAAATGATAGACCAAATATGAATAAAAAATATAAGAATTTTCTTAACGTTCTTAGGAAGGAAAAATTTAATTTAGTATTCTGGATTCTTTTACATTACTTGTGAATTTAATTGATTTTAAATGAATCATTTTTCAAAACTTTGAAATAATTTCACAAAAATGCCTGATATTTTAAATTTATAAACTTCTATTTTACAAGCTCCAGACGTTTTAATAACAGCTAGGCCATTCATAATCAAATCGAACTTATGTATATCCTTATCCTCTTGATAATCCTTTGTTTTTATAATAATGGCTTTCAATTATCCTTAACAACAAAGAACAAACTTAAAAAGAGTAAAGCCATAATTTAAAAACGAATTTTAAAAAGCTATAAATACATATAACAATACCTCTAACTTATTAAACGCTCTTTTTTTATCAGTTGAATGAATCACTTCCTTATTTTTAATTCTTATATTCACGCACAGATAAATTCTTCTTACTTTTAAATCATATTTAGATAGAACGTTAATCAAGAATTAAATTGGAATGTAAGGAGGATAAAAATTATCAAATTTATTTTCACTTTTTTTCATTGTTATTCAAAGGAATGCATTAAGCTTCTAGAATGATCTTAGTATAATGATGCTATTTTTAATTATTTTGGAAAAAAAGTCATGCATTAAAAATTTAGTCAAGCATGAAGCGTCGGTACATTTTTAGAGCTTAAAGCCATTCTCGCAATTAGGATTATTTCTTTTATTAAAGCAGCGGAGAGCAATTTTTCAAGATCATATGACTAAAAAATTTTTTTTATTATCATTTATAAATTTAAATGCCATATTTCTGGCTAATCTTGCCTCAGGTGATGTCGCAACATTTTCCTTGTTTTATTTCCATACTAATTCATGCAATGGCGCTTGTCACAGCTGCATTTTACAGGTTTTGAGGAACAAAAATAATTAACATAAACTGTCTAATATTAGCAACACTAAAGGTTCTGTTATTAGAAAATATATTAAATATGGATGTAACTAAATTATATGGAAGAAAACATAATTTTAATCAATATGTATCAAAATCTATCATATCAAGAAATAAATCCTAGAACCAAAATAATAATTAAAATAATAGCTTTAAGAGAACAATTGTTCGACGAATATAAATTTAATTAATTTGTATATCTCGGAAATGGCTCTATTAATTTGTTCTAAATTTTATATTTAGATAAATTTTTTTAAAGTTTATATATATAGTTGTCTTTCATAAAAAAGAACAATTTTATACATACAAACACACAAAAAATATCATTTATTTTAAATAACTAACTATTAGAAAAATATATGTTCAACATCCACTTCAAAGTATGGGTAGTTCAGTTTAATGGCCAAAATAACATGAGTTTGTCTTGGATTCGAGTCGCTTTGTATAATTATAAATAATTGCTTTATTTATTTATTTTTTATATTTATAACTAGACTTCATATTTTTGCTTTTTATATTTATCTATATAGTAGCCTTTCCTGAAAAAAATGCGCACAATTTTACACAAAAACAAAAAATCATTTTTTATAACTAAGTATTAGAGCCTTTTTCTGTCTGCTTTCATGTTGATGAAGTCATTATAGCTCCAAGTCGGATTCGATTTCTCCACAGTAAAGGTGGGTGTAATATCAAAAGTATAAGAACTGATAGATGAAATGTAAAATGAATATTGCAATATAGCAGATTTTTTCGGATATCATGTTAAACCAAGTGTATTCATTATTTTTTTTGTTATTTAACTGACCAGTTCGTATGTAAGTAAGATAAACGAAATATTCATATGTAATCAGTATGTGATTCGTATTTAAATATTTTCTTCAAAAAAATTAGGAAAAAAAAAAAAAGCTGTCGAGTGAAGCTGCCAATTAATATTCATTAATATTGAAAATAATAGGAAGAAACGTTTGTTTAATAGAAATAATATTCTCCTTAAAAATATGCCATAATAGATACTTAAAAGTGCACATATAAGCTATTTAGATTAAATCAAAAATAACAATGACAACGTAATAGTTTTCAAGGAAATATGATGACATAATATTAAATTCTTGCTTAAACCAAGTCCTAAATGTAATTAAATTTGTCTAACATTCATATAGGTGTTAGCATTTCCCTTTTTTTAAAAAAATAGTGTGAAAAAGTTAAAATTGCACTCAGAAATGAAAAGAAGTTTAATAAAAATTAAAATATTTAATTAATATTGAAAATAATCAGATAACACTTATACTTGACAGAAATAATATTCTTTTTAATATAAATTAAATATGCTCTAACTGATGTTTAAAAGTATAAGGAATCAAAACATAACAAGGGCGTCATGAGAATATTTTTCAAAGAGATATAATGACATAAGGTAAAATGCTTGCTTGGACAATGCCCTGATGTTATGAAGTTTATCTATCATTCATACAGATATCGGAAATTTTCTCTTCTTTGAAGGATAGTTTGAAAAAATTATTTTAATTAAAACTGTATTCAGAAATTAAAAGAAGTTTAATAATAATTAAAAATTGATTGTATATTGATTGAATTGATTGATTGAATAAAAATATTGAAAATAAATGCAGGAGATTTTTTTCAAAGAAAAATAATTTGTTAAAAATATGCCGTGGATAAATATTTAAAAGCATATATGAAAGATGTTTCAAAATTCAAAAGGCAACATGAAAATATTTTTTCAAGGATACATATAGATCGAAATGTTAAATTGTTGCTTTGACAATGTCCTGAAAGTGATTAAATTTATCTACTTTTCATATAGGTGTTAGCATTTTTCTTTCTTTGAATTATAATTCGAAAAAAGTATAGTAGATAAAATTCTATTCAGAAATAAAAAAAAGTTTAGTTTTTTTTTTCTTTTATCGCTTGATCTTCAGCAGATTTTCTTGAGTAAACGTTTTATTGTTCAAGTCGATGGCCTTCACGAAACTTGTTTGTAAGTAATAATTCTATATTTCCATTTGCATTGCGCTATCATTGAAAAGACGTGAAAAACTGAGCAGTAATGCATGTTTAGAATACAGATTTCTGTGTTTTATTATGCAAATCGTATACGAATGATGCACTTAGAATATTTCCATTTACTTTTCAAGATATTTTTGGTAACATTGTTTTAAGAAGCGGGTGAAAAAAATTCATTGAAATGTTATTCTAAAAAAGGAATTAATTTTTGCTTTTTTAAATATTTTTTCCAATAGAAAGCCCAAGAATTATAGTGGTTGAAAGATTCCAATAATTGTACGATATTCTTGTTGTAAATAATATAAATATTCAGATGTAAATAACGTGTTTCAATTATTTTAATCTTATGAAAACTATGCCCTTTAATGAAACAATAACAGCTATCTATTTCATGAAGAAAACTTTTACAAAAAAAGGTAAATAAATAAAATCTTTTCTCCATTTTAAGAGTCACGTTATTACATATATCATTATTTTGATTACGACTTTTTAATAAAGACTTTGAAGATTAGATTTGCATTAAAAGACTAACGATTAATCTTACAAGTTAATTTTCATAAATTAAATTATTAAAAAATCAATACTAAATATCTTATTTTGTTTAGTATTGATTCTTTAATAATTTTTTCTAAAATAATAAATAACATCGTCACATGTAAACTTCGGACGAAAAAAAAAGTCAATTTTGTTTTATAATGTCATTGCTGTAACAGAGAAATATAAAACACATCCATGCATTGTCAGAATAGAATATATAATACATTTATATCAATATGCATAATGTTTTTCTAATGCAGAATTTGCATTTAAAAAAGCAAGAACAAGTTTAGTTTTTTTTTTTTAGTTTATTCGATTTCTTATAACTGTATATCGATAGTATGCCAAATTGTGAAATAATACAAAGGCTTCGGAAATCCCCGAAATAGTCTTAATTAGAATATTAACATTTTATCAAACACTCATAATATGCTGTTATATATGGAGGAAAATATTTTATGGAAAAGGGTATTTAAAAGGTAAGAATAACAAACTACTTGATTTTTAGCAATTATTCTGTAGTAATACTATTTTATATGTGATGTAGAAGGCAATTAGATGTTTTAGAAAATTCAATGAATTCAAAAATATAAAGTATCTATTAATTATAACGTTTTTAAAAAATTATAACTACATTTTTATTATTGATATTCACATTTCTTAATGATTTATCAAGAATTTATAATGTGATTAGAACTTATAATGTTATTAACACTTAAATATTAGTTCAATAACAAATGTAACAGTTTTAAAATATTTGAATATTGTGGAATTTCTTTTGCCTAATGAAGCTTTGGATTAGAGTTCAATAGAAACTAAAAAATCCACTAATGTGAAATTAGAAAATCCAAATAAAAAGTAGAAAATCCATGTACACCAATTTTGATATTTATTTTTAAATATTCCGATTAAGAAAATATAAAGTTTATATAAGCATTAGTACTTGAAGAAAAAGATGAGCTAAGAACCGCGTAAAAGTTAAACGAATCTTAAGTGGAATTAAATAAGATAATTAGAAGAAGAACCAACTGGGAAATTCACAAACTATTTGAAGAGCTAGATATTATTAAATTTATAGCAATATAGATGATTAAATGGAGAGGACACTTTAATAAAAGTGTTGAATAATCCAGCCACTAAAAAGATGTTTTTGGATAAGCCATTTGAAAAAGAGACAGATCAAAATTAGGCGGATTAATTATCTGGAAAGACTTTAAAACTGTTAAGGTGATAAATTGGGGTACATTAACCAAGAACAGGATGGCATGTAATGGTTGAGGGTAGGTCAGGTTCCAACCGGTAGTATCCAGATTTAGTATCCGAAAAAGAGCTTAAAGTTTTGACAGTCTGACTGCCTGAATGAAGGCTTGAAATAGTATTAAGGTAACAAACTGGGAATTCTTAGTCAAATGCAGGATGGTATCAAATGGTTAAGTAAGGATTGCGCCCCATCAGGACTATTAGCCCTTTAGCATAAGAAAATGAGTGTAACATAAAAGGTGGAGTGACTGTCTGGAAAATGATTTGGAAATGTTGTTAACGTGATAAATTTGGAAACCTTAGACAAGAACATGATGGTATGAAATGGCTGAGAAAAGACAGGGGCCATCAGAGCTAGAAGATGAGATGAACGAAAAGGTAGCGATCTATTAATAATTAAACTATGATAAAATCGGTAAGAAAAAAGTGTTAAGAGGTTCTCACAGTCAATTGATGAATTAATATATTAAGTTAATCATAAAATAAATCTGGAGAGGATAAAGTTTGTGTTTTCAAATTATACATTTTTAATACATTAGCCTATCTATTTCTTCCTCATTTATATAACCTTCGATTGTAATTACTTTATTTGATTCTATAAAAATCCATAAAAAAATTTGCACTATGATATTGCTTCATGATAATTCAAAATACATTCAAATTATGAATAAGTATATTTGGAATCCGCTGTATTCAATAGAAGCTATTAACATTCTAGTAATTTCTTTTAATGAAGGACCCCTCTTTAATCCAAGAGTAGAGGTTCTCCTTTAAAACAGGAACAGGAATTTCAAGGTCCCGCCACGTTCAGCAACATTGGAATGGCTGCAGAAATACTAACGGCATTTAGTCATTGATGTGAAGGACAAACTCCTCTAGGCACTGATATCATTAAGATGAAAACGTTTGGGTCAGACAAGTGTCTAGGGAATTTTTAATTGCTTTTAACTTCCTTCAATACATTATTCTTTGTGACTTGTCTGTATTCCACACATGGTTGAAAAGGTCGGGCATTAGTCTTGCTACCTTCTTATGTACGTTTAGGATATACAGCATATTTCTAAAAGGTGTTTTGAATGAGGTGAAAAACTAAGAGTCATAAATTAGAAACAATTTTTATTAAAGGCGCCTAGTAATTAATTTTATATCATATGAATAATATAAGATAATAAATATGAAAATTACCATTTGAAATATATTAAAAGATATTTTTAATAAAGCCCAAGTTATTCAGAAAATAACAATTTGTTAATAATTTTCAGAAAAAGAAAAAAGAATTTTTTAAACAGTCATTATTTATACGCAGTGTATAAAAAAAAAAAGTAGTCGCTCCTTTGTTATTTATTTTATGTGTAATTTTTATTTTTATATTTCCAATGAATTCTTTGTATAATTATACTTGTGAGAAAATGGTGAAATTTCGCACAGAAGCGAATTGTACTGGACTCCTGTTTAAGGCAACTGGACACAAAACCGTGAGGGGACATATGGGTTGATAAAGAATGTCATTAGCCAAGCCAATATAATTCCCCCGTGTACCCCGTGTGGTGACCGGGGTGCCCCAACGGTGACCATGTGGTAACCAAGGGGTAAGAATAGTCCCAATGCATGTCGTATGAGGCGACTAAAATGGGGTTGGGCGTAGGACTAACTCCCCTACCCCGTAAAAACTCTACTGTTACGATATCTAAAGAAAATACCCAGCTGACTAAAGGAAATCGACTTGGAATTGGACTAAGGACTCTGCGTTTCGGTACATGGAATGTTCGTACTTTGTACTCTGGTAAAAGACTACAATTCTTAAAGATGACCGAACCACCAAAAAGATCTTCGACGCTAAACCATCTGGAACCCGCAAAAGGGGTAGACCGAGGATCCGGTGGATCGAGTGTCTAGAAACAGATCTAAAAGTTCTCAGAGTTAATAACTGGCGAAGTCTATCCAAGAAGCGGGCTGCCTGGAATTCGATTCCGCGGAAGGCCATGGCCCACCCTGGGCTGAAGCGCCACTGAAGAAGAAGAATATAATTTCCAATTGTTATAGTTTATAGAGAAATTTGTTATTATCATTGAATTTTAAAACCTTCATGCAATAAATTGAGGTACAACTCATATATTCTACATCAGGTCTTATGCTCATTTTTAATGTTGGGTCCATTTGAAGCTTATTTAATTATTATCCATCGCAATAGTTAATTTTGTTATTAATAAGCAAGAAATGCATTAACAAATAATTCTGGTCAATTTTCGAAATATTTGACTAAACTTTTTGGATAAGTTCTCCCCATGATGTGCAAACGGAGAACCATATATTTTTTAATTTATTAAATTAAAAAAGGAAAAATCATTAATGCGTTGTTTGAATTTAAAATTTCATGTGGCAAAAAACTGAACTGATTAGTTAAGTTATTTATTGTCAATAAATCAAAAGATAAGAAGATAAAATTCGCTTTTATACAGATTTTTTTTTTTCATTTTTATCTTAGAATTGAAATATCCATCATAGAATAAGCTAAATTTTTCAAAAGATAATATAATGAACATCTTTGAAAGGAAAAACCAATTTCAAATTTTAACTTAAAGACCAGAATATAAAGAAACACGAGCAAAATTGAAATAATGAATTAATAATGAATATTGTTTTTGAGAACGATAACATTAGTCGAAAATGCAGCAGATATCATATTTCCCAACTAGTGATCAATAAAAAAATATTAAGTATGGAAAAAGGAGGAATACAAATATAAAATGCACTATAAGCCTCACAATTATAGTGAAGGTTCATTAAAAAAGGCACAGACCCCATTTTCAATCTTAGCCACCATTTCGTTTATTTAATATGGTAAAATTTAATTATTTAAAAAACACTTTTATTTATACATAAAAAAAGACAAACAAAATTTTTATAAGCCATGTGCGTATTAGAAAAAATTGTACTAGTTCACCGAAAATTAGAAAATAATTTTTTATAAACATTCGGGATAAATAAAATTCACAAACGCTTCAGACAAACAAAAATGCTCAAAACCAATTAGAATTTTAATCACAATGATATAGTTCCATTCCAATAAATACTTATGAATTTTTGTTATATTTATTATAATAAATTTCTTTATAATGTTATTTAAAATGCCTTGCTCCTGCTTGATTTCACATTCATATTTAAGTTTTAAAAAATCCTCTATTTTTTTAGCATTGATAAAATTTTCTTTTTAAAACTTTCATATGTTTTAATATTTTCGTCTTTTTTACTTGAAATACATCTCATTCTTCCTTATTATAAATATTATGGAATCTTAAAATTAATTTTTCTCAAGTTCACCACCAGATGGTGTTAGTCATATAAAATCAAAATTTAAATAAATTCAGTTATCTAACAACTAGCTAAGCTAAGAAAGTATAAAAATATCATCAGCGCACGCAATTGAAATGAATTCCATCTCAATTAAAATCGAACAAAATATCGATTATATAATTCTACCTTTACGAACGTAAAATGAAACTGTTTAAATAAATGCATATGAAAATGGTAAGGATCAAACGTTTTTAAAATCAAATAAGAACGATCCTTGAGTATAATTTATTTACTTATGATTCAATGTTTAGCCATTTAACTCGTTCTTATCCATATGGCATTGATAAACGGTACTTTTTGTAATGAACACCTCCTCCACTGCCCGCAGCATGAGCGGCGAATGAGGTCTCCGTGAATAACAAGGTGGTGTTCCACTTAGAAGGGCCAGACAACGTGTTGTTAAATGAACTGAAAACAGTTATTTAGACATCGTAAAAAGGATGAAATGATGCAATTCCATTTTAAGTAAATTATCATTCACAATAAACTTTGCCGAGATTTTTCTATTTCGGGGGATGCATATTAACACGTTTGGCACATTTTCGTGGTGTCATTTAGAAGTTTCTAAAAGTGTTTAAGCACATTGAGTTTAATGTTCTGGTCCAAGTATTTCAAACTATTTTCCACGTTTGTATTTTATTCTATTCTTGACATTCATGTCTTACTAAGTACAAACAAAGAAAAATTGCCTGTATGAAAAATTGCCTGAAAAGTGGCCCATACCAACGATTAGAATAAATTTTTGTTCAGATACAGTGATTCATGCATTATTATCAATTTTCTGAAACTTGTGGTTAGAGTAAGTAGTAAATTAATTATGTGATTATTAATAATTAAATTAATAATCACATAATTTTCAAAAAAGTAATCACATTCCTAGTCTCAATTAAAATAACAGCAATCACATTTTTTTTTTTCGTCTTTTCTCGTAGTGTAAATCTAATTAGTATCTTTAATATTACACAAAAGAATGGACAGGAAATGGTTAATGGAATTCTATCAATCTTAAGAAAATTGGGATTTAAGTAAAAAGAATATTTTATGGTCTGAACTAGAAAGCATATTATTTTCAAAAAATGTAATTGCTGTCATTAGTTTTAAATGATAGAAAAAAGTAATTGGATTTTTCTGTTTTTCTTCATTTATTTGTTTATGTATAAAATTTAAAAGTCTGGTAGATTAAGTGGAATCGGATCAGTACATAAGAGAATATTTTTAGAATGAAGTTACTATGGATTAAATTGAGCTAAAACTTTGGAGATTAATTTGGTTTTAAATTAGATGTTAAAATTTTATTTTAGACTAAATGTGCAGTGCTATATTATTTTTCTGCAGAAAATTCCAATTAATAAATTTTTTTAACTCAAAGGAGATCTTGACCGCTAGTCAGAATGTATTATTAAGTGTGATCACCCAATAGATTGCATTTAATAATATCACATGAATTGAAATGAAGTAATAAGAATGCTGCCACCAAGAATCTTATACCTCTTTATATACTTTTTTGAACTAATTAATGGACTATCTGGTACTTAAACCTTATTATAAAGCATTGCTCATATGACTCTTAAATATCATAAGTACTATTAACTACTTTTAGAACTTTAAACAACAAATTTACATGGATTAATCTCATTTTCCATCTTCCCAATTTCATCATTTTTTTTTACTTTACCTGAACTTTAAAAAAATCTTTCTTAACTCTTTAAATAATTTTTTAAAATATATGTTATTAAAATGCCTCGCAATGATATTACATATAACCAACGTAGTTAATTTCTGGCGAATAATGGAACGGTGTTAAACAGCATTATCCTATTGTTCAGACTCTGCAAAACCAGTGTCTTAATCGCAATCATCTCAAACATTTATGACTTTACCTCATACAATGCCTTAAACTCATACAATGCTCTTAACTCCATACTTTTAATTAATATGGTAATACGTTGCTAAAATATATCTATTTATAATATCGTACACAACCCTTAATCATGTTCAAAATGGCACCGTAATAAAGTTAACTTCGATATGTTATTTTTAGAGTTGTAAATATTCAAAGGGGAAATAAAAGCTAACAAAATCGTTCCTTTTGAATCATGATTTTCACATCAATTCTTTTGCATAAAACAAAAACAATTGAAGTTTCTATAATTTCATTAAGTTACTTCATCAAATAGATGTAGATATTTTGATTTTAAAAGCCTCTTATACAAAATAAATTCTTTTGGACTTTGGGTAGCTTTAAAATAGCAATTATTGCCATCAATAAAATCCTTTAATTGTGCTTATTTTATTTCTATTTTTAATAAACGGAAATGGAAGACATTCAAATTAATGACTGTCTATGAATAGCGATCCAAAAAATGATAGTCAGTAACAAGTGCTCCAAAAAGCTTTTGTAAAATTCAATTATGCACGGTCGCCTGAATATATCGTAGCGGTTTACTGCTATGTTAAGAAGTGATTAATGATGCATGCGACAAAGGCCTTTAGTTAAGTTTTTCTTATGCTTATTTCACATTATGGCTGCATAATTAATGATGAAAACTAAATATTTTGTCTTTCTAGCAGTTGATAATTCAATTTGCCCCTAAAAATGGTAGAAAAACAAAATAAATATTAAGAGGAGATTCTCTTATCAAAATATTTGATTAAATTTAAAATGTTACTTATAGGATTTATTTTGAGTGTTCGGATAATGGATTTTCTGAATTTTTCAATAATTTTGTTATTGCATTTTAAACTTGTAGTTAGTATCCCTCGAGTGCTTTTAAAGTTGTTTTTCCTGTTAAGAAATGGTTTGATAGTGCTTGAAATTCGTTTTAAGTACTTTGTATTTTTTAAAATTTGGAATAATACGGATTTATGAAAATTAATGGTATGAATTAGTGATCCTATACTGCCTCTTTTGTTAAGATGGATGCATCTAAGTTTTTCTATAATCTTTGTATTTATGTACACAAATTTCTTACTTTCTCATATATGTAGTATTGAGAATTTCAAACAATTCAAAGGTCAAAATTTTAAGAATCTTCACTTTTTAGACCATCTTGAGTTCGAAAACACACAACACAGAAACATGACAAAAATAACTCACAAATGCTTTGAGCTAGATATAGGAAATTTGGAATAATGTCTCTAAACAAAATTAGAAGATATCTTTGCAATTTTGGGCAAAATCTATTCCGTCTATCCGGCTATTCGAATATAAATTACCTCGAAAATAAAAAACGAAGAGAGCTATATCGATAAAATTCGGCACACAAATTTAACATCTATTGTGAAGGAACTTAGTAAATTTTGAACCAAATCCGTCTACGAGTCTACTGTTTGTAGATCTATAATTTCAGAAACTTGTAAGCGCGATAATTCTAAAACGCAATGATTTAAATGTATCAAATTTGATACGGGATTTTGTGACTGTAACTGCAATTTTGTGTCAAATCAATGTTTCAATCGGTTTTGAAAAATGCTTCTAAAATATAAATTTGATTTTCGCATATTATTAACGTTTCCCAGAAATTTATCGTCAGATAATTGGCGAAGGACGGCTCGATACATCTAGTAAAAATGCTAATTTCATGCCAAAAGTTTATATTTCTTAACTATTGTGGGTCAATACTATGCAAGAAGCTCGCAGGCATTACATGTTTATTGCAGAGTATACAATAAAGTTTTAAGGAGACTATTCACCCTGTGATTCTTTTCAAGGAATCAACATTAGAACAAGATTGATTTTGACAACTATTTCTGAAAACACGTTTCCAAATATATAATATGATATGATCATTCTGTTACATTTAAACAGTTTTTAATTAACGTAATTTTTTTTACAATTTTTTTGTTTTTCTATTAATGCATTAAGGACTGGTCAATACTAACTTTATCTTTACTTGAAAATGATTCTTTTTTCATTTCATTTTACTTTTATAATGATTTGATATTAAATTGAAATTATACAATTATTTTCGATTAGCGTATGAATATATAAAAATAGTTATAATTTATAATAAATGGCTTAACTTTAAAACTACAGAATGCATCAAAATGAATTTTGTTGAAATATTGTCGATCAAAAACTGATTTTGATTGATTGCTTCTCAATTTTAAGTTGTAACATAACTTACAGCTGAATCTACAAATATTTCAGGTTCTAACATTTACTTGCTGCTATTATTATGGTGTACAGAACGTAAAAATAAAGAAGGGAATGTTATATCATTACGTTTCTGAAAAGCAAGCAAAACTTTCAAGAAAATAAAGCTGGAAGAATTCAGTATTAAATACATTGAAGAAGTTCTGAAGCAGAAGAATTGTAAATTTCTTCAAAATATTTCATGCGACTTTACAATAAAATATGCATAAGGAATTCTCTATCTACTCTTCTAATAAATTTAAAATTCTTTGGAAAAGATAATGTTTGTTTTGTTGCTGTATATAAAGAATTTCTCTTTGCTATTTTTGGAAAAAAATTGCATTGTTAATAGCAATAATTATTTTATTTTAAGTAACTGGAAATAAACTACTTTTCTATGGCAAAATAAAAACATACAGGGTTTATACATTATCAAAAATTGTCTATAATTCGTCTTTTATCCTTGTTGTTTTATATCTGTAATGATTTGGCTTTTCCACAGTAAATAAATGAATGCAAAGTATAATCTGTTCAAAGAAAAACTTTTATAATTTTAAAAGTAACCTTTTAAATCTTTCTCTATACCCTTTGACTGGCCTTTGTAAATCTTTGATCATTTCCCACCTTACAATTATCTGCTTGAAAGAGCAGTGTAATTTGGAATTTCTGTGTTTTGTGAAAGTGCAAGTCAACATTAATCGGTGAAAAGAAGAAATTGTTAACAAATGCATTTCAAAACAAGTTCTCAAAAACACGCTTTTATCGGCAAGAACTTGTTTTAGAACCGTTAACTTGATAATCTGTTGAAGCAAAATAAATGAAATGTTTTTAGGTGTGGCCGTTTTAGATCAAAGTCCTCCTTTACTGTCAGTTCCGAAGCCAGGATTGAACAAATTGCATGAGTGCAGTTTTATTGTTTATGATTTCATCAAGGCCAAGCTTGTCCTTATTGCATGTCTGCAGAAATTTTAACGAATATTCTCTTTACAAAAGACTATTGAATATAAAATACTATCATCTAGTTATTTTCACATGATTGGTACAAATGAGAATTTTTTATATATCTTATTTAAAAAAAATTTAGTTATTTGATTTATTCCCATTTACTAAAAACTCTGGTATTGTTAAATATTTTTGAACAAAATTTGGAGCATTTGTTTATGAAATTATAAAGGTCAGATCATTCACATAAAGTTATTGTAGACGATTAAATCTCGTTGTATGTAAATATCATTTATGAGGAAGTAAATATATATTATCACTTAACAATAAGCAAGTGCACAAGCAAGTATCCACATTTTAAATATTTATATATTTAATATAAAAAAATTAATGTAAAATATTACCAAACAAATCGTTTAATTGTCTGCTGCTTTATTTTTTTATCAAATGAAAATATCAGCTTCATTAATAAAATAAAAATTATACCAAGCAATTTTTTTTAAAACAGTCAAAGCTAATTTTTCTGTAACTTATAAATTGTTTTTGAGTATTGACATAATATTTAATGATAAATCATTCGAATTAAATAAATAAAATGAGATTATATTAAATTAATATCCCTGAATGACAATAGTGAACAAATTACTTTTCGGTAGATAATGAGTTTCTTAATACAAAAAAGAAATAATCAATAAACAACAGAAAGTTAAATTAAAAATATTTGAATTTTATTAAATGATCCAGTAAAAAATATATTGATTCTAAAAACTCATTTAATTTACAGAATTATTCATGCAATGTAAAAAAGTTGTTGATATTAAATTATCAAAATAATTGTTTTGAAGGTTAAAGGCCTAACAATAAAAGACATTTGAGTTAATTTTAAAAAGTTATTTCAATTTTACCTGATTTTTTAAACTTATTTACATGATAATTTGATTACTGAGAATTTTAATCTTGTACAACAGTATTTTGATCAATAATTATAAAGGAAAATAAATGTAGAGAGTACTCTAAAAATATCATCTTATGTATAATTTCAAATTATGTATATATGTTTTTAATATTGACCTGTGAGTCATAATATTAACAGTAAAAAAATGATTAAGAGTCTTTGAAGAGTTAAAATGACAAAATTCCAAATTAAATTTTATTGCTTTAACTTAATTTTATTCTTAATTAGATTTTAAAATTTTATATTTTTGAGAATCCATAATGCTTTCTATAATTTTACACATAGAAAAATGTGAGTGATATAATTGTGATTGACAAAAATTTTGATGTGATAAAACGTTTTTTAGTTTGAATTCAATTTTCAGAAAACAATTTTTATTACTTCAAAAAGTATATATATATATATATATATATATATATATATATATATATATATATATATATTTGAATGTCAAAAAAGCTGATTATGTAAAAAAGCAAAAATATATTGCAATTTATAATAAAAACCTTTGAAATTGAGCAGAATGACGTTAAATCTTAATAATAAAAATTTCCAATTATAATTCTAAAAAATTATATTTACCAACTGCAGATATTTCAAAAACATGTTTTCAAGTTCAGTCTTTGGTGAATTAATTTTTGCGGTAATTAACAATTTTTATTTTCCTTAATGTCTTAAAATCTCCAGAATTTAATCTCAACACATTTTTCTAAAAGAAAATATTCGTAAAATTTTTACCATCTGTATAGAATTTCATGATGTTAAAGAAACGATTCATAAAATAAAAATATAACGTGACAATACCAGGCCCACAGTATTGCATACATTAAGATGATAAAAACAGAAATATTCTGTAATTAATTAGGCTTGATATTCATAAACAATGTTTAACTATATTAGGTTTCAATATATTCTCGTTCGTGTCTCTCATTCCAATGTCTTTTCGACTATCCGATTTTGGTTCTGAATCCTCTAAAATTGAAAAATACTTAAGAAATTGAAATCTTTATTATTAATAAATTACAAGAAACTCAAATTTTATTAATTGTTAAAAAGTTATATTCAAATTGATTGATTTTTCTAAATCAAATCTGTTTACAAATATTGAAGAATCCAATACAGATAACTTTGGCAAGTAGTCGCAACGCTCCCATATCGTTTTAAACGCCCCCACCTACGAATTGTCATAAAAACTGTAAGAACCCCCTAATATAATTGATTATTCATTGTAAGTATAAATTATAAATGTGGACTCACCTCAACAAACGTGGAATGAAATCCAACACAAACAACAATCCAGACGAGTAGCAAACGCAGGGAGCCCAAAAAGCTCCTAAGCTCCATCTTTCCACACAAAAAAAGCACAAGACAAATAAGTTTAAAAAAAAGTCTAAACGTTAAAAGAACACCAATCCTCAGCGTGTTGCTGAACACGCCGACACCATCCTCAGAGCTTGGGTATCCCAATGTGAGCGATGTAATCCAAAAGATTGTTTGCACACACTATGTCCACGGGCGGGAGGTGTTGCGGAAAAAGGAGGCACAGATGTCGTCTGGACTTGGTCGCCGGGTCCCTGAAACTGATGTCGAACTTCCTTCGGTTTCGAGCTGCAGGTAAGAAGGGGAGGAGGAAGGGAGGACATTCTACCTGGAATCTTAATAGCACGGCGGCCGTGGAACTCGTTCTTCAAGTTTTCGTTTGTTTGTTTATTTTTGTTTTCGATTTGCTCGCTGCCTTTCGTTCCATCTCTCTCTGCGAGTTCCGGTGCAAAAACACCTTGGAAACGCGTTTGCAACGTGGAGAGGCAGACCAAGAGGATTTGATGGATACTCTTTTTTTTCTTATTTTAATATGTGTTTTTCACAAGGTTCATTCATCCATAAGTTGTGGTTTCCAGTATATTGCTGCGGTTGGGCTTTACGATAGGCTTGGTCTATTAATACCATTAAACCTCCCCTGGTAAGAAAAAGCCAGGTTTATTCGATGCCGGCAGATGACAGTTTATGTACCAGAAACATTTTCGTTCGAGATCCATCCGGGATGTTATGGCTCTAATAACTCACAATCTTTCCATGGTGTCCTTTGTAATTTAGGAAATAATAGCACATCAGTATCTATTTGAGAAGTGTTAGCACTGCTTATAATCTATACCACAGCAGAAGTAATGGCTTTTATGGTTTTCTCATAGACTTATCAATACTATGATTCAGCACTTAGTTTGTCTTTGAAGGGTTCAGGCACAAAAATCAGCAACTTTGGTGACTGGGTTGGTGTCATTTTCGTTTGAATTTCTTTGAATTATTTCTATGGGACTCTTCGATTATACACCATTTCTTCTGGCATAATTAAGCGTCCAGTAAAGTATAAAGTTTCACTTTACAAATGGGAATCACAATTAACTATTTCAACTCCCTCCATAAGGAATAAGAAAATTTGAATAATCAGGAAGAGAGAACAGAACTGGTTTGAGTTATGGTTGAGTCCTAAAGGCCATCACTGGCCAAGGTGTAACCCTTCCATTAGGGAGGTATACTTTTTCGTCAACTTGGGATAGTCAATTCGATATTATTCGCACCTGGGTGGTGGAACCCTCCACAGCATCGGAAATTTCTCATCTCCATCTTTGAGGTACCCAATTCCTTCCGTTAGATTTAAACATGAGTCAAGAATTCTTGGAGATTTGTCTTGTGCAAATGCAGAAGATTCCCTGTTCCTTTATCGCACACCATTCTGGAGATTCCAATAATATCAATTCATTGAACAATTTAACTTATTAGTTGTAAGATAATAATGGAAACAGAAAACAATCCTTTCAATCAATAATGGTTTAAGTTAAAATACCTCTAACACTCTTTTCACAGATTCTTACACATGAGATGCCACGCTATTCTATAAGATGATTCGGCAAAATCACTTCCTGTTCACTCATATTTATTTCAAAATGGATTCAAATATCTTGAAATATTTTTAATTTGCGACATTTAGTTAACAGAATCATTGTCTCACTTGGGGCAAACCAAAGCTTGATTTGGTACAAATCCTTTGAATTTAAACCCTGGGCAAATGTAAAGGATGACACCTGAACTGGTATTTCCTCTCCAGACTTCCATGAAATACCAGCTTGTGGATTTAACACATACCAGAGGCCCATACAGCATTATTCTTCTGATTCAGCCTAACTATGTTAGGCTCAGACAAAGCCTCACCTCCAGCCTCTCTAACCTAATACATTTAAGGAACTTCAATGCCATTGCTGTAATTGCTTTTTTGAGTCTTTTTGTGGAATTGAATTTAGTGGCTGAGACCTTACTTTAATTCATCTTAGATGAAAAAGAAAGGTTAGGTGCTCTAAAACTTGGAGATCTTTATGACAAGTTTTAATAGTTTTTTGCACTTAGAAAGATTTTCAAGTACATTTTAAAAAATTGCAGACTAATGTTTTGTTTGAGGGTAAAACATACGCATTTTGTATTATAAAAGTTAAAAAAATAATATTATTGAAAAATCCCTTTCTGTTGATAAACGTTATATATGAAAGTCAATATTTTAAATGCATAGTTGATCATAGACGTCAGATCAAAATTCAAGAACTAACACGAAAAGATGTTTTGGGATTCCAGAACAATAAGAGGCAGATTTTGTGTATCTAAACTATTATTATAAATTAGGTGGTCGATTAAAGTAATAACAAATTCAGATTAATTTTTTTTCGGAAATCAAACATAAAAGATATTTAATAAATAATTATAAGGGTTGACAACTGTATCTTCCTTTTTAAGTAAAATTTAACTTAATACCGTTGGTTTGTAAAATATCTGCTATATTCAAATTAACGAAGGATTTTAATAAGCAATTTAAAAACTGAATGAAGAAGACACCATTTATGACATTGTTTTATTAAACAAAGAAATTTGTAATTAATATAAATTTCGTATTATTCAGATTATTAAAAGACTAAATTTGTGAAATTTCTTATAAGAAAAGTGTTTTCGTTCTTTCCAAAGTTTTTAAAAATAACACTTTTTAAAATGGCTACATATGTCATTAATACAATTATGTTTAAAATTTAACAGGTATTTTTTACATTTTGAAGAGTATTAATGTTTTGAAGTTAAAAATGTTTTTCTAATGAATCAGGTAAGCGCTGAAAATTATGAAGTCACTGAAGCAAACATGAGAAAATTTTTAAGTGCATTTTAAAAGCCATCGGCTGTATAAGGAGTTAGAATCGATTAAAGTTGAATTCTAAAGTTCGCGAGTATTCTTGAGAACATATAAATGAAGACAATTTTGTTCAATAAAAGATTAATTAAATGTTTTCTTTCTTTTAAGTTAAATGAATGGATAGAAATTAAAATCGAAATCATAGATATAAAAGAAATTCGGCAGCATATCAACAACCATCCGAGTAATTTAATAAACAGTTATCTCCATTAAGTAAAGATCTATTTTTAAAAATTGTTTTTAATCAAAATTCTCAATTCCCCCCCCTAATAACAGCTACATTACTCATCATTGTTCAGGATTAAATTTATACCATGTGTAATATTTTTAATCTAAAAGTAGTTTTATATAAAACAGCATAATATACGAAATTTTTTATAGTTTGAAATTTTTTTTAATTATGAGAATATCAACTGAGCCAGATGATTTTTAAAAACTGTTAATAGCTAATTTTCTAGTTACTATTAAATCAACTAAATTATTGGTAATCGCCTGCTTTTAAGCTTTTCCTTTGATATCTCTGAAAATTGAACTAATATGTTCTGGCAGAAGTTATTTAACAACAAAAGTTTGTTTACAAAAACTACAAGAACCATCTTTTAAAAATCAATAACGTTGTTAAAAAAAAGTAATTGGTAAATGAAAAAGAAATAAGAGAAAACTTTCTGGATACCCGACTCATTTTAAATTTTGTTCATTTATTTATAAATTACCTTGTATGCCATTAGAAAGTTACTAATTAAATATATCCTTTGCATTTACATGATACAAATTAATCGTTTATTTATTCAAATTTTATATGGTTCCTTTTTTTTCTCTCGATATTCAATCGAAATTTCTTTCCAATTTTAAAAAATCATTTCATTTTATAAAAAAAATTCTTACATTATTTTATATTAATATATGACATCGGAAAGTTGCCTTTTCAAAGCATTCCTTGCATTTAAATTGGTCTCATTAATCATTTATATATTCGAATTTTGCATGCTTTCCTTTCTTTTTATCGATATTACAATTCATTCACTCATTTCAATTAAAAATGCTTCATACTTTAAAAGAATTTCTTACATTAAATTATTTTATTCAGATATATGACACCAGGAAGATGCTTTTTCAATGCATTCCTTACAATTTAAGAGAACAAAAATTTATCATTTGTATATTCACATCTCAAATAGTTTCTATCTTTTCATTTCGGATTGTTAGTTAATTCATGCAGATGTCCTTATTGAAAATAATGACGCAAAATTAAATTGACAAGAGTGTCCAATATTTAGCACAAAACGGCCACCCATTAGATTATTCATTTAAATATTCAAATCTTCATTCAATCTTTCTTTGCTTTCTCAAAAACGCTTTAAATTTTTGCCCTGTGTTTGTTACAGATGCTGTTTGGGTTAAATTTCAAGATACGAAATGCTGGTCATGAATCAGCTTCGGTTGTTTCATTTTACCTTCTTTTATAAGAAACATCGCTGTAAGTGTTGCTAATTGGAATGTACCTTCATCTACTTCTTTCCACTTTTCTGGACCGTATTAATTTTTTTCCTTCTTGGTAATATAAATGGGAATTAATAAAATCTCACTTCCTAAATACAATCAATTTGCTTGCCCTCCTATCTGCCTGTTCTGCTTTGTAATCTAAATGAATTGACTAATATATAATTTTTAAATTGAACACATATGGGAACAAAAAGAAAATTTACCAAGGAGCCATAAAAAGAGTCGAGAAAATTTATATTGCGTGACTGAAAAATGATAAAATCACAATTCATTATTCTATCCTTTTAGCCTAAGCATAAAACAACCACAACTCTACCTTCACCAGTAATTGAAACACAACGAAACGTCTCAACATATGTTGCCCCTACTTAATTTCTTGAATAGATTTTTGATGATTATGATGTCGTGTCCGTGTTTCCACTGAAAAGGGGTGCAGTAGCTTCTGAGGGTAAAGACCCATGACCATCCAGAAGGCATATATCTGATTTCTAGCTCGCATGAAGATGACACATACATGCATTCGCTTGCACAGCCCCTTTTTATAGGGCTGCACTTTCATACGCCTCACAGATTGAACACAAATGAAGAACCATACCCGAATCAGGACACTAACCCGGGAAGTCTAAATCACAAGGAAGATGCTCTTCCTCTAAGCAAGGACGCCGACAATGGATTATTAATTAAAGGGAAATAAAGAATTGTGTAAGTGTCTTGAAGAATTGAGATTTAAAGCATTTTTAGGGCAATTTTGTGATTTTGCATTCTTAGAAGGACTTCGAACTCTACCTTTTTCAAATTGAAACAAGAATTGAATTTAAGAATATAATTTATGTGCTTTTTTTGTCCCACCTTTTCATGCTTATAAATCTGCGTGGTTTCCAAAGTTTTTTTAATTGACTGTTTAATTCACAAGTCAATAGCTCTAGCAAGTTTAGTGTTATAGTATTTAAATCTTCCTAAAATATTTGGCTATTTTCTTTATATTGTATGTAATTATTAAATTTCTTTTAGACGCTAGGTATTAAAACCAGCATTCACGGAAGAGAGCTGTAAATATATATCTTGCTATTTCAATTTGTACTTCCTATTTCAACATTTAATACTTTAAAATTGTTAACATGATACTAAACAAGAGAAAGTTACGTCCCTTTAATTTTCTCATATATTTGTTAATAAAAATCTGATTTTGCTTCCGTCGTTTAAAACTGTGAACTTTAGAGATCACCTCGAATACTTTGCATGACATTCGTAAACAAAAGGTAAATAATATTGAAACTCGAATTTTTACTGAATATATTGCGAGAATATATATTTTTATCGACTTTTAGCCAACTGAATGACATCAAAATTTGACCCGAAATTACAGTTCTAATTACAAGAAAATGTACTTCATTTTATTGATTTAAGTCCTTCTGTTTATTAATTATTGCGCTTACACGCATGTGAGAATGCTGACTGACAAGTAATCAACCGACTGGGTTGATTCAGAATTTGATAAGCATCTATATTTTAGTTGTTTAACTGGAGTATCAAATTTTATCAACTATACCTTTTATATTTTGACACTACCGAGTTGTTTTACCACAAACAAACAGACGGACATCCTCGGAATGGGACAAAGTGTTTGTAGACACAGGAGAAAAAAAAATATCAAAATCACGAGCCCGATGTTTTTCATCTATAGTTCGTATAAAAGAAGGCAAAACTCGTGAAAGAAAACTTTTTAAATTGGAAATGGAAAAATGATCAAATCTCATTTTGCAGAAGGGCTTCTACAGTATTTAATCTGACAATGCTTACATGAACTCGATAATTCCTGTCAATAAAAAATTCAAAGATGGAAAACGTAGTATAAAAAAATAAAAGATTTTTTTTTATTCTTCTCAAAAGATTCTTCATCAAATTCATCTTCATTTTATTCTTCCTCAAATTTGAGAGTAGTGATGACAGCACGCTGTTGTATTTAATACCGCAAAGAAAAGAGAACCGATGAGCTCACAGAGTATGAGTTAACATCTATTTATAGACGAAATCCAACAGAAATGCGGATCCGGATGCTTGATAGAAGATTTCATCTTACACAAAACAGGACTGCAAATGGATGATAAATTTTGGCGACAACACCCTCATAAACAGGGAATGAACTACAATCGCTTACTTGGAAATACAGTAAAAGCTCTTTATTCGTGGGGTATATGTTCCATAAATATGCCGCGAATACAGAAACCGTGAATACGGAATGGTAATTTATATGGGATTATAGGGGATACGTTCCTAGGTGACAATATTATATATAATTATTATTTCTTGTCTATTCATTTTTCTTATTCATGTTTCCGGTGGATTATTGTATTCACTTCAGTCGTCTATTCTGTACTCGTATAATTTACTCCAGTCTTTAATCGTTACATTAAAATGAGGTCTGCCTTCTTTGCGCAGATTCAAATAAATCTTTGGAATGAGGTGAATAAATTTTCATTTCTTAATCATTAGTTCTACCTTATTTCTTAGTCATTAATTCTACAAATATGCTTTATTCATTGAGTAATAAGGTTGCTTTCATTCTGTTTGTTTACATTCTCAAAAATTCCGATTACGGCAAAGTCCTCGGCGATATCATTTAACAACATACTTTAGGCAAAGTTGTAATAAAGTGTATTTTACTTTTTTATTAGTCCATTTGACGGCATTTACAAAGGATATTGGGTTGGATACCTACTGAAATCCTTTTATTATTATGTATGTACTTATTAGATCCGCGAATATAGGAATTGGGTCGCATTTTTGTAATCCGCGAATAGTGAAAACGCGAATGAAGGATGCGCGAACGAGGAGCTTTTACTGTAGTTTTAAACGAGATTAAAAAAAAAGCTATTATATCGTCAAGGAAAGTTTACTATATATATATATATATATATATATATAATATATGAGATGAACTTACTATGAGCTAAATTAAGATTAAACTTGAGCAATTAATTTGGATTTAAATTATATAATTTAAATCCAAATTAATTTCTAAAGTTAAATCTTAATTTAGCTCATAGAAGTTCATATCAAAAATATTCTCTCATATCCTAATCTAATTCCACTTTACGTAATTAAGTCAAGAGAAGCTTTGTAAAATTGCTGATTCGGCTAGAAGCCGACTTTCTCAAGCTATGCGCGAAGAGCTAGAAAACTGTTTAATAAGAAAATTCTTTTTTAAAAAAAAACCCTATGTTTTTCCTTGCTTGTGATTGGCAATCAAAAATTCCTATGAGAATTTTAATAGTATATAAAGTTACTATATAGGTTATAGTAATAATAAATTGCATAAAATAGTATACAGAGTTTTCCCTATCAAAATACGATATATAAAACGAGGGGAAATTAACTTCATTCTCTTTTCGCCTCTTCTGCTTGTCCGCGCTACTTGTAAATATGCCTGTCTCCGGAGATAGATTACAGCGAACTTATAAATGAAAAATCTTATCTAGGTCTTCTAACCGGTCATTTGCAAACAAATATTCATATTATATATTCATATTATATATATATATATATATATATATATATATATATATATATATATATAAAATCAGGATAACTAGAGTAATTTTGTTTGGATTATAACTGGCTTGGCAGATCTTGTTAGAAATGTAAAAATCTCAAGCAGGTTGCAAATGCCCCATCTAGTTCAAAGGAGATGGAAATGCTGGGGTTATCTGGAAATTTTGCTTTTTCTATTAATACTTTCTTGAAAATAGAAAAATAAAGTCTATTAGCCAAATGAGCACCTCATTAAGACGAATACTTTTGTATTTAAAGATTTTTAATAACTTTAAAATCTTAGAAGTTTGGGTCAGAAAAGGGATTTCCAATCTATAATGAAATCACTGTAACTGATCTTAAAGGTCAGGTCTGTAACAAAAGGCCTGATCTTATCAAGTATTTATGTTAATAGATCGTAACTTAGATGTATCTACCTTTGAATTCTACCTTATCGAGAGGGATTTATTTTAATTTAATATTATTTTATATTGATATGTACGAAAGTTTTTTTATATACTTTTTAAAAAAAAATTCCAACATATAAGTTGTTCATATTCCATGATAGATTGTTAATATCAAATTAAGGTTATCTCATTGCACTAAGCAATAAGGCGAATAAATTTTAAATACTATTCTTCAAACTTTGAGGTTTAGTTACAACTTTTTAACTATAAGAAATTAATCAATTGTTAATTACATTAATTCGATAAGGACCTAATCCTTTGGATTTCTGTTAATTTATACATTTTCATAGCACATTCTTTCTTAAAATATATAATTTCTTAATTTTATTCTCAATATTTATTGAGGAATAATACATTAATAATTTTAAATCCTCAGAAAAGAAATTTTAACAAAAGGAAAAAATGCATTTGAATTTTCAAAGTCGTCGGCGCTATGTTTAAAGTTCTTGATATTTTTATTTTAATGTTATTTTACATTAAAGTGTATGAAATTTATATTATTTTACATACTTTTTAGGAGAATTATTTACCTTATATAATATATCATGAAAGATATTATTTCGAGCAGTCTCAACACATATAATAATAAAATTACATTTTTAAATAGCATTCTTTTTCAGTTTGCGGGTCAGTTGTAACTTTTAAACAACAGAAAATTAATTAATCATTTCTTTAATTCTATTAATTAGGTAATCACGTAATCCTTTGGATTATCGTTGGTTAAAGCGTTTTAAGATTATAGAGCGGAGTTCTATGTTTAAGATAGCATTATTTTTCAGTTTAAAATTTCTTAATATTTAATCTTATCATTGGTATGCATTGATTTTATACATTATTGTTATTAAATTCCCAGGAAAGATTATTTACTAGACGGAAAAAATGTCGCTGAATTTTCAGAAAGGCTTAGTAGATTTTACAAAGTCATCGGTGCTGAAATAACTAAGCTTAGTATATATAATGTTTTTATTTTAATGTTATTTTGCATTGATGCGAATGAAACTTATATATTTCTTACATAACTTTTTAGGAAATTATTTATAGCATGCATCTATACTAAAATCCCATATTATACCTAAATATGAACAATCTCATTACATTCAACAGTAAGGCGATTAAATGTTTAAAAATAATTTTTTTCCATTTTCTTTGTCAGTTGCAACTTTAAAAGTTAATTAATTTGGTAATTTGACTAATTCAGTAATAACATAATCCTTTGGATTTTTGTTAATTAAAGAATAATCCAGACCACATTTTTTTAAATTTATAATTTCTTAATCTTTAATTTTATTCTTAATATATATTCATTTTATGCATTATTTTATTATATCCCCAGGATGGAATTAAGGTAATGAGATTTAGGGCTGAACAACCTTCCACATTAAAAAAAATTCTAGAATAGAAATGGGAAAACAAGCGAGTAGTGTCTCCGAAATGTTCTATCATATTCACCAAATTTTTTTAATCCCCACTTTTAAAATTAAATATCTGTGCGCAGAGATCCCATTTCACTTCGGGAAAAAAGTTACTATTTCTGAAAAATTAAGGTTTTTTTTTTTCAACGAAGATTTCATGCAAGTTAAAAAAAAAAACAGGAGTGGTTTCCCAGGAACTTTCACGCATATTTTTTAATAAAGGTCTTACCATCCCCATCCCCTTACGTCACATAAAATCATTGATTTGGGTAAGATTACAAATGCATATTATATTTCGTAACTATAGATCTTTGAATGTATAGTTACGAAATATAGATCATTGGCATAAGTCCAGCTTTCTTACTGAATCTACCATAATAATATGCATTTTTTACGCTTTTCTGCCACCGACTGCAATAAAAATTTGATGCCATTCTATAGATGTAATTACAAGGTAACAAACCGAATTCCAATTATTTAAGTCGATGAGTTTAGGAATTATTGTATGTGAAAGTAGAAATCGAATTAAATAGTCAACTAATTCAACGTCCCACCATGGATCTTATGTAAGACGCTGAATATCTTGTATAGAATTGGTGAGCGACAGTTACAAAATATAGATCTTTAGCATAAATCTAGCATGTTTATTGAATTTATCGTAAGAATATGTAGATGTGAGGCTTTTATGTTGATTGATTGGCATCAAAATTTGATAAGAAGCTACAGTCGTAATTAAAAGATAACAAAGGAATTTCATTGATTTAAGTGGATATATTTATCAATTGTTGCATGCGAAAGTAAAAAATATGTATTTGTGACGCCTTTCTACTGACCGATTGGCATCGAAATTCGATAAGAAGCTACAGTTGTAGCAACAAGATAACATACCGAATATCATTGATTTAAGTTGATGCATTTATGAATCATTGATGCGAACGTAGAGACCGAAAGACGTCAACCATTTCATGGATTTAGTTCAAGGTTTGATGCGAATCTACATTTTAGATAATAAATCCAAATTTTATTTACCTTGTTCTACGAATTTTATCGTTATCGAATTCATTTGTACTCCAATAGCCAGATAAGCAGACTTTATGTAAACGGATCCCGTTCAAAATTTGAACTCTACGAATTTAGTTATAATTCCCTATACTAAATTTCCTCTATACGGTTCAAAACTGTTTTTGAACTGTAACGTTCTCACACTAAGAGACATAATGCTAAATGTATGTTTTTCAGAGTGTGAGAGGTCTGAAAAGTGGAGATTAATAAAAATCTGGTGTTCGAGTTCTTTGAAGATTACAATACTTCCTCTATATTTAATATACTAGAATGTAAGAATTGAGAAACAGGTTTACAACTTGCACTGAAAAATGAAAATGAATATCTTAGTAACAAATGAAGTAATTGAAAACAATTCGGAATCAATGATAATATCATGTGCTCCTTCTGTTTGAAACTTCATAATCTTTATTGCTAAATTGAAGGGTTTTTTTTCGAACAATATTATAGCACCATCCCGATAAATTTTCTATGTTATTCTTGGCGAAAAGAAGGACTTTTACCTTCTTGTATACGTAGAATACAAAAAGTATTGTTGTGGAAATTTTTAGAATATGAACGTTCCTCTGTCTGTGACAAAGATATTTCAAAAATTCTTTGAGCTACCAAATATTCAATTTACAGATTTTTGTTAAATTTTGAACAAAATCCGAAGGAAGTTTGCCTATTCATCTGTTTGAATGTAAGTAAACGCAATAACTATAAAACTTAGGGAGAAAAAATAGATATAATCACATAAATACAGAATAAAAATCTATATTATAGATACCTATCACATATTAATCCAACAAGGATTTGACTGTCTGTCTGTCGGTACTTTTGAAAACACGTAAACGCGATCACACTGATTTAAATATATTAAACTGCGTATGGGATTTTTTAACTACAAATATCTCTGTTTTTGTGAGAAATTTATGTTTCGAGAAGCTGGGGAAAACCACTCCTTAAACAAACACTTATTCAATGTTTGGATACTATTAATCGTATGTCAGGGATTAATTGCCAAAAACTTGTCAAGGATCGCATGATAAATTCTTTAAAAAATGCTAAATTCACATCATTTCGTAAACATTGTATGCCGATTCTATGCATGACATTCTTTGGAATAACAGTTTTATTAAAAAATATCCAAGAAAATTTAGAAACGATCACTTCTGCTGGTTATTATAATGCATTCAGCATTACTTTTCCTTTCGTGGACGAAATGATTACGGGAACAAAAACTGAGCTTGCTGATATTGATAGTAGAGTAACTTCTGTTTTGTCATAAGGGTATTAAAATAATGAGTTAAAAGAAGTTTGGTTAATTTAACATAAGACACCATAAAAGTGTCCATCATGAAAATCTTCGAAAAATCTATTTTTGTTTAGATATTTTATTCATATAATCTTTTTTTTTTGAAACCATTTTATTGTAAAAATTGAATGAGGTATATCTTAAAAATAGAAGAAAATAGATTTACATTTGAATCGGCAATTTTAGGTAATATTTCACTACTTTAAAAAGAAAATCATTCATCGCGTTAAATACATTTTGTATTAAATGATTATGTCAGTCTGTAATTCAAATAATGTTAAAAAAATTAAATAAAATTGGAAAAAATAACTCATAGTTGGAAAGCGGTGATATAAAAGATCAAAACTACCTTTTTAGACCTTGAGCATAGGTGATTGAGACCAAATTTCCTTTATTCTCTATTTCACCAGGGACGCAGCAACATTAAGATGGGGTTAAGGGGGTATATACGAGGCCAATTTCTTGGAGAATGGCCTGAATTAATCATCAGAGCATTTATGCTTGCTTTTAATATTACTAGAAGTGTATGAAGAAAGTCATGGTCTAGACACCATTTATTATTGTTAAATCACAGATGACAACTCGGGTGGTTGTGTAATAGTATATCCTGGCTTCACTTACCCACGATTTGCCATTGCACAATCTTCAAATATCTTTTAAGTTAGAGAATTTCGGTCATTCTTTATTTCATCAGTGGTGTAGCAATCTCGATACAGGGCATATATGAGCTCCAGGGACGGTCTTAGAAGACACCATGTAAACGAAACATCAGTGCATTTATGCTAGTTTTTGATATCAAAAGAGGCATAAGAAGAACGTCACAACAAGATACCATTTACTATCGTTAAATCAAAGATGACAACTAGGTGAGTAACATTATATCCTGGGCATCAATTATCCTAGCTAAGCAACTATACATTCTTCAAATGTCTTTAAGATACAAATTAATTCAGCCAGGAAATATGACTCACATAATACAGATTATTTAAACTTAACCATTCGCAACTGGAATTTTTTTAATACCTCTAAAAAAGTTCCTACAGAATATTAAGTACTGTTTTAAAATACATTACGATGATTGAAAAATTTCAGTTTTTATATTTTTCGGCTTACAATAAAAACTCTCACTATTTTGCAATTGAATAACGACAAACCGTGGGATAAACGAATAATTTTTAAAAATCTGAATTTGAAAACTTTGCAAATACAGTTGCATTGAGCTTTTTTACTTATTGTTTTGGTCAATCAAAATTTTTAATTAAATACTTTCTTCTGGAAAATATCTTGAAATTTTATATTTTGACAGTCATTTAATTCATACTATTTCAAACGCATTGCACCATTTCGTATTGCAAATTTTTTGAATTTTCTGCCAGATCCTTGGAAGTAAATCCTCAATTTAAAACATGATTGAATAAACTTCACTTAATGCAAAATACTTTTTGATGAAACCAATCAGGCTTATTTAATTTCTAAATACAGAAAATAGAAATAAAGTTTTACGTATATTACCTACAGTTTTACGTACATTACCTACAGTTTTACGTATACTACCTTCAGTTTTACGTTACTACCTAAAGTTTTACGTATACTACATTTATATATAGTATACTTGCGTATACTATATATAAATGAAAGCACGCTATAAAAGAAAAACATGTCAAATTTTAATTTTGTGTATTTTTTTTTTTCAGATTAAACATTTTCTTACGCTATGAAGCTTAAAAATCTTATGGATCAAATTAATAATAATAATATGTATACATGTTCATCCCAAGTATATATTTCCATATGCTCAATTTTATTGTCGTTATTCAAAACTAATTTTGGATACGTATATATTATCAAAATCTCAAAAGAATCATCTCAGAACTTCAATGACATTTTAAAATGCTTAAATGGACAGAAGTTAGAAAACTCAATCATATCTTCTACTGATAACGTTTCACTTTTCCTTATCTCTCATTCCTTTCTCATTAGCTCACAGCTTGAGGATGTGGGAAGGAAAAAACAGAAATTCGTAAATATACGGGCAGCGACATGTTTAAGGAACTTACTGCTTCCGTCAAAAGACGGGCTATGCCGTTTTGAAGGGAGAAATGATTCCTTCTTTTGCTGGGCATTGCCGTTTAGAGGGATAAACCACAGATAACAGCTGGAGAGGATTGATTTAGTATATATCTTACGCATCACTTATTCTTCACATTGCACAATCTTCAAATACTAGTAGGAATAGTTAAGGAGTTTCCGTCATTCTCTATTTCACTAGTGACTTAGAAATCATGAGGGATTGTAATAGCTCCCGGAGCCAGTCTTAGATAGCACCATTGAATGAAATATCAGTACAGTTATACTTATTACTAATATCATTAGAGTCATTTGAGGAATGTCATAGCCTGGGTACCATTCTTTTTCTTTAACGCATAGATGATAACTGGAGAGGAGGGGTAATGTATTCTGGACATCATTCACTCTTGCTACAATACTTCACAATCTTTAAATTCCTATTAAGTTAACGAATTTCCGTCATTCCCTATTTCACCATTGGAATAGAAAACTTGAGACAGGGGCTTAGGGGATACAGAAGCCCCAGAGTCAAGGAAAGTAGGTATCATCATGCTACGTCAGTGACGTGAAGAATGGTCAGGATAGTATTTAACATCGTTAAACCAAAGATGACTATTGAGAAAAGTAATGTAATATTATATTCTGGAGATCATTTATCCTCGATACACCACTGTGCAATCTGCACATGTCTAAAACAGAAAACTGATTGTCAATTGATATTTAAATTGTTTGAAAGAAAACCCGGGCTTGTAATACTGTTGTGCATTTGAAAAAATAATTTTATCTTTTTCAATGTTAACAACGATTATTTCCTTTGTTTTACTGGTTATGGTTCTTTTATTGTCCCATACAATCAACCGAGAGTGTTCATTCATCCTTCCTGGAAACAAAGCTAATTCTATAAATTCTCTACGGTGAAAACGAAAATAAAACAATGAAGCCATTTTCCTAGAATGCCAGAAAACAAAGAATGCTTTACCAAGCCGCCACTTTCGCTACCAAAAGCATACAATATTTGGAAAGAAAGAGAACTTTATCTGATGGCTAGTCGGTCAACTGACCGCTTGACCTGTAAGCATCTCCCACCCAGCCGTGAAAGAAGGCGAGCGTTCGGGAAGGTCAATAATAAAATAGATTCTTAAAATTGGTCTTCTGTTCATGATAGAGAGCTAATTTTGAAGCAACATAAATCTTGAGAAAGATCGATCGTAATCAAATCGCAATAATTTTAAGAACAAATTTTCCCAAAGAAATATTTGTTTTATTTTATGATTGAACTCGTAAACATGTGCTATATAAGCTCACATTTAATTTTCATTTATTTAGAAGTTTTTTTATTGATAAAAATAGCAACATAGAGAACATAATGTCGGAACTGATGGATTTTAACAGTTCACCAATTCAAATAGTTATTTATGTGAATTTATAGTTTTATTTTAGCAATTATTTTTATTATTAATAAAGATAAATGCATATGTGATGGTTCAATAAAGGACGGGGATTTTGATTTAGAGATATAAAATTTCACATTATTCATACTTTGGAGAGTGGAAATGTGATCTTGAAGCTGTTTAAAAAAATTCTTATTAACAAAGCTTAAATAATAATTTAGCATTTTCTGGATAATATTATAGCACAAAACTGATTTTTACACCATTTTAAAATTTAAAATCAGTATTTTTTAATAACCTTAAACTGGTTACTCCAACCCACTAGCTGAATGATCGAAACGCCACAACAGCAAACTGGTGGGAACTGTGTTTGAATCCGAAGAGTCATTACTGGTCACGATACAACCTTTCCTTGGGAAATACGTCCCTTTCTTGATGAGAGGAGTCAGATCTCCACCTTTTTCTGTACAAACCAGGATGGTGAGAATCAAACACTATTCCGAACGCTTCTCATCCTTAATTACGACGAGCCCATGGGAAGTTGCCTTTTTAATAAACCAAGTTCTTGAGAAAAAATTTCTGCTTTGTTTTCAGTTGTTTAAGATATACTTTAAATCACATTTTTATCACTGTATAAAACCATTTTTATTGCTTCATTAGATATTTAATAATGAGATTATTTCTAGTTGAAAGCCGACTTCGAAAGACTCACAAATATGGAAAATGAGATAGTGCATTTAAATTATCTCAAGAGACAACGCGGAATTTAAAATACATGAACCATACATTTGAGATTTAATGGAAATAGAATAAAATAAGACTCGCATCCTTTAGGAAAGTTTATGTTCACAACAAATATAAGAGGTATAAAGTTATAAAATAATATTATGTAACGTCTATCACAATTCGAATGAAAATGAAACCATGAATATTAGTTATACATAAGAGATTTAATTCAAACGTAATCAATATTTCATATGAGTACGTGGTCAATAAAATTGGCAGGTAGATATTACTTGTCTTTATTTTGTAATTAAAATAAAAGTCAGAGGAAGAAGTCATCCCAAAACTTTCTAACATATTCTTTAATAAACCTATCATGGCGGAAAGGGCTTACTTTCAATAGCATAACTAAATTTCAATAATTTTAAACGCCGTAACTCGGAAATGTAATGAGTTAAATATATTCATAAATAAATATATCATTGTATAATTGGTTGGTATCACTGTCAAATTGCGTATATCTCTATTTTCCATTGTGTATGTGATTCCAGTAATTCGAGTAATAATCTTTAGAACTAAACAAATGAAAGCTGGTACGCTGTCACTACATTGAGTTAGTTTTTTCAATTAAATTTTGAATGAAATCTGTACACTGGAAGGTACAGATTTACCACGAAATGGTAAAGATCTGGATAAATCAAATATGGTGCGCAGTTTTAGTACCATGAGTGTAGTTCAACTAGAAAAATATTCATTAATAAACCGACAACAGGTTCAGCTCCTGTAGTTTCAAACACTTTTATGCCTTTACACCTTGCAGTCCGTAAACACCTTGATTTAGATAAATGAAATTTGGCATATGATCTTGTTAATGAAATCGTAACTCTGTATCAAAATATGATTCAAATTAATTGAGAGAATAGCACTCTTATTTCTGACAACGTAAAAAAAATTTCCTGGCGAGCTTAAGTAGATTTTTTTAATGAATTCCCGATGACTTCTTGAGTTATGAATTCTACCTTTTTATTCAAAATTATATTTTTTATGAATTTTTTGAGAGTTAATTTACCATTACATGTCAAAATGAAAGAAATAAAATCGAGCCAATGTAATAAATTTGTTACATCCGTCAAACCTGCAGCTGTAACACTTTCTACAGAAAAATAAAAATCTTTCGCAGAAGTTCGCCAATACTACTTTTTGTGTTTAATGCATGCATATAATGGGTCATTAGTCAGTCACTTCAACTTTAAAAAACAGGGTAAGTAAAATCTTATTTAATATGACAGCCTATGTGGGGAAAAAAAGTTGCCGAGTTTGGTGGAACTCGTTTACACCGTCAGAAGAAAAAAAAAGATGGATTAGAAGGCCAAGTAAATAAGCGGGAATGTGTGCGGTTGGAGAGTTGTTTCTTCAGGAATGTAGGTTAGAGTGGAAATTCCTCCGGAGGAACAGAAACGAGCAGGTCTTGACTTCACAAAAGGTCAACCTTCTGTTTTCCGGGTGTGGGACACCTTCTGCCCAAATTCCACCTTCCAGTTTAACATACATTCATACATAATATTCCAACTTCCAGGTTTATTTAGATTCAAGCATAATGCTCCAACTTCCAAGTTTATTTAGATTTATATATAATATTCCAACTTCCAGGTTTAGTTGGTTTCATATGTGACAGACCGAATCCAACAAGCAGTACTGTAGTTATATTCATAGGTAATATTTCAATTTCCAGACTGAAGTTAGGTACATATGTAGTATTTTAAATTAAAGGCTTTATTAGATTTATTGATAATATTCTAATTATCCTGCTTAAATGCCTTCATAAACAGTATTCCAATTTTTTAAGAAGATTCATAAATAAATACTAGTCTAATTCGTCCAGGTTTTCGTTAGATTCGCATATAGTAATCCAATAAGCAAAATTAATCAAATTAATAAATAATATTTTCAATTCCAAGTTAGTTTCATAAATAATATTCCAATTTTCTGGCTTAATTAGATTCATCATAATATTTATGTTTCCAGTTTTAGTTGGTTTCACATATAATGTGCTCATATTTAGTATTTGAAATTATAGGCTTAATTAGATTAGGTAAAATTCCAATTTCATAGCATAATATTCAAATTTCCCAGCATAACTGGATTCAACAACTTCGAACTTTATTTAGTTTCATACATAATATTCACGTTTTCTAGGTTTAGTTGGTTTCAAATGTACACTCATGTCAATAATTAATTATATATCGAACTATAAAATACATATATCAGAAATAACATGACTACAAACATCTTCATAAACCATATGTAAATTTCAGGAAGCCACCAGATGACACCGATAGTATGTCTAAATGACGGGATTGTAATGTATAGGAAATACAGACTAAGAAATCAAATTGTTCGCTAGCGCTTTACAAGCCTTTTAGTGCAATAACCACATAGTTATGACACAAAGGACGTATTGTGTTGCGTCGTAGAATTATTGGCTGTCTGGAATGCAGTCTACGCAGCTGGAAGTATCCGAAGGAACTTGGAATTTGCTAAAATGCCATCTCTAGGTTTTGGCAACGATTCCAAGATCATGGTAATATGAATAGGCATTACAGCACAGGTTGTCACCGAGTTACAACGCCGAATGAGGACCGATATTTGGCAGTTAATGCCAAAAGAAAGGGATAGAGCACAACATCAGTCCTGTCTCGTTTGCTGTCTTCAACCATTGGTAGAACAGTTTCAAAGCAGACCGTGTACAGACGCTTAGGGCAGATTGGTCTATATGATCGTAGGGCTGTCAGATATGCTCCTCTTACTCCAACTCACTGTCGCCTGCGGTTAGCCTGGAGTAGAGAGCATGCATTGTGGACACGGCAACAGTGCTCTCACACAAGCCCACGGTTGTGTTGTCCACAATGCACGCTTTCTGAAGAGTCCAAGTTTAGCTTGTAGTCTGATTCTCTTCGGACTTTCATATGGAGAGTGCCAGGTACCCGTTACCATCAATAAAACATCATGGAACGACACCGTTGCAGTGGTGCAGGATTGCTCGTTTGGGGAGGAATTATTCTGAGTTCCAGAGCTGGCATGAATGTTCAAATTGGAACCAGGACAGGCCAAATATATCGGGATGACATTTTAGAACAACATGTACGTTTGTCTCTGGGTACCATTGGTGCAGAATTCGAGTTCATGGATGACAATACCCGTCCTCACAGTGAAAACATAAGCGAATATATTCGATCGGAAGATATCATCCGTATGGGCAGGCCAGTATTCTCATCGAACTTGAATCTAGTAAAGCATGTGTGGAACATGCTTGGCCTACTAGTTGTAGCAAGTCAACTACCTCCTACATGTCTACCGGAACTTCGGAGAGCATAGCTTGATGGGAGGTGTAATATTCTCAAAGGTCAGATTGATCATTTGATACTCAGCATACATAGGCGTTGTACAGACTGTATTGCATTTGTCTGGGAGACATTATGTATTGACCATAATACGAACCATGGAATACTGGTATTTGTAAATAGGCTTTTTTTAATAATTTGTTCAAGGGAGAAAAAATCGTAATTTCTATTAATGATATAAAACATATATAATCTTTTTTTATTTTTACCTTTTGCTTAATACATAGGTTCTACAAATAAATCACATTTCTTTTGCTTCAGACTCTTTCTTTTCCCAAACTTTCATTATTTCATGAGCATGAGCGCAATATTTTTGATTCAACAAGCAGTGCTGTAGTTAGAGTCATAATATTTCACTTTCCAGTCTTTAATCAGTTTCATATAGAGTATATTTTTTTGTTGCCATATACTCTTTGACTTCATTAGATTCGCATAAATAACACGACGCCATCCTGTGCCCCGGTGCTTATAACACTAAGTAGATTCGCATATAATAATCCAATAACCAAATTGAATAAAATTCGTTACTAATATTTCAAATGCCAAGTTGGTTAGATTCATTGATAATATTCCAGTTTCTAGGCTTAATTATATTCATAATATTATTTCGACTTTTCAGTTAGATTCAAAAATTGGTAATAACTCAATTCATGATGTTTATGAGGAGATTTATAATGGTTTTTATGATGAGATTTTAATAGAGAGTTCTTTGATAAGTGTCGAGTTAGGATAGGGAAATTTATATATATTTGAAATCATTAACGAATTTTATCCCTTCACACAGAGCGTGAGAACCTGCTGAAATAAAGTTTTACAAAATGCTTGTCGGATTTATTAAATAAAACAGTAGGAATTATGTCACGAAATAAGAGAAATTTTAGCATAGAGTTTACATGAGTTAATTAATTTCTCAATTTTTATATTAATTTAAGTCTTAAATTAGATTAAGAGATATCATTACATATTATAATTTATATGTTAAATACTTAAAAGCAGAAAAAAATTAATTAAAAAAACTCTTTTTTTTAACATACTAAAAACAACTTTTAATAAAAAATCTTCATTAAATTATTATAATTCTTTGTTTGAAAAATGTTTGTCGTTGGCATATGTATTTCAAATAGCTGTGCTTTAAAAAACATTATTGAGCTTTTTCTCAATGTGGTGATTACATCAATAATTAAAAACATGAAGTAAATGTTCACGGCCCGGAAAAAATGGCACGATTGATGCGTGATTAGATAATAAATATCGCCAAACGCGCAGCCACGAATGCTAATTTCCGTCACACTCAAAGGAAATAATCATTAATTATCTTTATAAAAGGAATTTTCATCCACTTGTGCAATATTTTCCAGCAAGTTCTTTTATTGTGTGTCAGCGATGAAAAATGTTTGAAATTTTTAACAGTTCAATGGAAAAAACAATTGAATAACATAAAAGCTAATGAATTATTAGTTATAGTTAATTTTAGCTTATGTAAATTGGATTGAAATTTCTTTGAATCGTCGATTTTCAGAAAGTAACCATGCATCAAAGGAAGAATGGTTTGATTTGCTTAATATGTCTTATCATTTATCTGTAAACTCAACTGATCAATTTTCAAGCTTTTTTTGCCTTGATTAATTTAAATTTTACTCTAATGCAACTCAAGATGGCTTTAAATAATTATATACACATATGTTGTTACTTTGTTGTGCCATTTTCGATTGTGTCAAATCAAAATTGATAAAACGCCACGCAATAAATCAACATTCTTTCGCAGATTGTTTTCATGTTGTATAAAATATGAATAAATAATTAAGCTTCTTGGGTCATAAAATTTATGTTATAATTTAACAGATTATATATATATATCGAATTTTGTTAATCTGATTATAAATAGGAAGTGAGAATGGACCATCAACAAATAAAAAAAGAAAAGCACATTTTACACGATTTATAATTAGTACCCATAACACATAATTATTGTGGCAAACCTAAAAGCTGTTTCCATGCAATGTTAGCTCATATTAAGAAAGAATTATTCACATATACTTTTTAATGTCACGCCAATGATGTCCGCTATTGCCAATAAACTTGGCTACTTGGCAGCTAAATCAACCGTTTTGGTTCCGGAATGTGCAACACTTTTCCCCCGGTTTCTAATAGGAACAGAGATCCGAGAAGTCTTCTGGAAAATTCCATGCCTTATTTTGAAACCTACATTAACATGAGAGGTTGAAAAAAAGTCCTATAATTCTCCTTTTGTGCCGACCTGATAGCTATTTGGAGATGCTGAGGGTTGTTCACTGTGTTGTTGCTGCTTTTTAATAAGTGATAAGCTGTTTGTGCTGTTCTTTATAACTAAATATTCCCTCTTTGTGTGCAATTTTTTTATGTCTAATAATTCTATACAACTGTGTTTTTATTATGCATTCCTCAAATGTTTTTTGAAATAAAGTTTTTTTATCCTTATCGAGTCTGTTGAATTTGCAACTACCAGACGATTTTCTTAACAATATTAATGTAAAGGAAAAAAATTCAATTTCTGCAAATGTATACGTATACTCACTTTATTTATGTTTTACTTTGCATAGAATAAATGAATTAAATTTGTTTAATTATATAACAAGTTTTTAAATAAAAGGGAAGGTAGCTTTTCAGGAGACTCGCAAACTTCTTGAAGACGGGACACCCTTCCGATTGTTAGACATTACAGATTATTTCATTCCATTCTGAAACATTTCGATGTATTAAAGCTTATAGGTAATCTAATTGTCAAATTTTATTAATATCTTTTTGCAAAACTTATGGTTTCTAACTCGTAACACGTATAAGAATTTCAGTTTTTTTTAATGGATTAATATTTACTGAAATTTTAAATCAATAAATTTGCTGAGAAAATTATTTTACTGTAATATGCATGTGTTTAATCACAAAACCAGACAATTAATATGAGAAATTTATAAAGTTATTAACAAATAATAATTCTATAGGTTCTTCTGATGCTGTTAATTTTTAATTTAGTATCTGAAAAATCAGACTTCATTTGACATTTTCTTTTTCAAATTCAAAATTTCAATCTATTCTATTGCTAGTTTAAAATTATAAATAAAATATAATTGAATTTCAGATACGAAAACTATCATGAGAAAATGCATTTCATGAATTGCTGAATTCAAGATTTTCTGTCAAATCATTATCATTACTGGGTATAATTACTGGAAATTATTATCATTATTGTGAAATAATTATTGTTGTCAAATGATCATCATTACTGGGAATGATTATCATTATCATTCAAAATACAGTTGCTTTTTAAATCCTTTATTATATAAATACATTAGAATATTTCTATTACGATAAAAGAAATATATCGATAGCATGAGATTTAACGATTTCAATTTTAATCCTTAACTGTCAGATTTTTTTTATTATCAAAATTTTATCATAACCCCCAAAAACTACATGCGTTTTGAAAGTTATTTTCCAAAAAATAAAATATAAAAATCAATCACAGTTGAATGCAGAATAAGCTAAAAAATTGCTCATAATCCAATCGAAAGATACCAGTTGTTTGGATTTAAATATTTGATATATGGCTTTCTTGGAAGGACACCCAAGCCAATACTCATAACCCGATGGAAAGATGTCACCTTATTGTTTTAAATTTTTAATGCCCCTTTATCTTGCTTTATGAATTTTTATTTCATCTCAAATCATTTATATGACTGGCACAATTCTAAGTAGTTCATAGCAATTTATTTCAATAGCTATGAGAAAGCTGCTATATCGTTAAATTGATATGCATCATCAATCTGTCTTGCTCTTATTTCTTGCATAAGTCATAAGGCATGTGATCTTCTTCTGGAACAAATTTAGTTCGTTTTCCGAGAACTTGTCATAATTATCTCTCAGTACCTCGTGAACCGAATGCATGATTAAAAGGGAAACATTCATAACCCCGTTTTTTATATAAGAAAGTAACAACGTCAAAAATTAAGATTCCTCTCTTCAAAAGGTCCTCCCCCCATTTACTCATCTATGCAAAATCTGTTCCAATTCGACAATCGACAGACGGCTTGACCGTTACGCAATCGCCAAATGACGAAACGGTTTGGCCTCGTTTTTGCCCGCCCTTGGAGTATCGGTCGCCACAGATAGCTCAATGGTCTGCGTCAAATGCACGTGCTTTTCTTCAGGGCGAACAACTTGTAAGAATGCTGCTGCTGCTTGACCTTCAGAATCATCTCGGAACAGCAGCCATTGTTTCAACTAAGTGGTGTGACATTATGTAATTTAGCCATGCTCTAAATAGGTGAGAAATGAGACATTTGAATTCGTCATTCAGGTGCTAAATTGTAACGATTCTATTTGGACGTGAGCGTTTGAACACCTCAATGGTTGGCTTCGGTTTGGGGGGGGCAATCGAGAGTTTTCGTTTAGCATTCCTAAATTGCTGTGGACTAGGACTTTTTACAAATTCCTGAGAAAAATATGAAAAATCCTTAGTTCTTCAATGGAATAACATAAGCATATTCAAGAAATTCAGTTTATCCAGGACCAGATTATCAAATATTCAAAGATACCTCCTTCAAGTGCGCCTACGACTTTTGGCGGTTCTTAGAATTTTTATGAAATATTTTAAGGATTGGAATGGATTTGTGGATTTTAATGGTGCAAGAGCCAATTCTGGCCATACTGAGCCAGCCGTATGGTATATATTAAAAAAATACTTCTATGAATAAAATTATCTGAATTTTAAATTGTATAAAATATATATCTAATATATTTATACACTGATGGAAAAAGAAAATCCCAACACCAAGAAAAAATTATTGTACAGTAATGAAATTTTAGGAATACATTTGTCTAGGTAACATATTTAATTGATTAAAGTTTCAAGATCACAGGTAGAGCCATTGGCGAGAAGAACCATTTCAAATGGGAAATGTTGGTACATTAGTAACCGGTGTAACCACCAGAATTTTGAATGCAAGCATGCAAACGTGCAGGCATTGTGTCGTACAGGTGTCGGATATCAGTTTGTGGGATGAAGTTCCATGCCTGTTGCACTTGGGCGGTCAATGCAGGGACGGTTAATGCTGGTTGTGGATGACGCTGGAGTTGACGTCCAATGATGTCCCATACGTGCTCGATTGGAGAAAGATCTGGTGATATAGCAGGCCAAGGCAACATATCGACACTCTGTAGAGAATGTTGGGTTACAACAGTGGTATGAGGGCGAGCGTTATCCTGTTTCAAAACACCCCCTTGAATGCTGTTCATGAATGGCAGCACAACAGGTTGTATCACTAGACTGACGTACAAATTTGCAGTCAGGGTGCGTGGGATAACCACGAGAGTGCTCCTGCTGTCATACGAAATTGCTCCCCAAACCGTTACTCCAGGAGTAGGTCCTGTATGTCTAGGCCGCAAACAGGTCACTAACAGGCGTTCACCTGGCCTCCTTCTAACCAACAAACGGCTATCACTGCGATCAAGGCAGAATCGGCTTTCATCAAAAAACACAACAGATCTCCACTCCGTCCTCCAATGAGCTCTAGCTTGACACCACTCACGTCGCAAACGGCAGTGGTTTGGAGTCAGTGGAATGCACTGTACAGGGCGTCTGGCTCGGAGCTGTCCTTGAAGTAACCGATTTGTAACAGTTCGTTGTATCACTGTGGTGCCAACTGCTGCTCGAATTTCAGCTGCAGACTCAGTATGATTAGCCACAGCCATACGCCGAATACGACGGTCTTCCCTCTCAGTAGTACCTCGTGGCCGCCCGGAACCTGGTCTTCTTGAGGCAGTACCTTCCCTTGACCACTGCCGCCAATACTCATGCACAGTGGATACATTCCTGCCAAGTCTTTCAGCAATATCGCGGAAAGAAAACCCACCTTCTCGTAGCCCTACAACACTACCTCGTTCAAACTCAGTGAGCTGTTGATAATGGCTTCTTCGTCTTCACAAAGGCATCCTCGACTAACATTAACCCACTACGTCAAATATCAACTGTAAATAACGATCACGAACTTTACAGCGCTTATTTAAAGCAAACCTCTTTTGCATGTTCATAGTGTCGCTACTAGCGCCACACTTACGCGCGTAGCTCGAAATTTGAATCGACGTCATCTTTCAGATGTATAAACACGCCTACCAAATTTCGTTTATCTAGCACAGCTCCTTCCTAGTGTTGGGATTTTTTTTCCATCAGTTTATATTATATTATTATAAAAATACCCAACCGTACGAAGTAATATTTTTGATAATATGATAAAATCCGACTGCTTTTAAAAACGTTTAGGTGGGGATGTTCACTTAGCATTGAACTAGAACTAGTTCACTTAGCAAACAGCATTCGCATGTTTAAAGATGAGCGATTGAAATATTGTTGACGATGAAATTGGACCAAAATATAAGCAACGGTTGAAGCTTTTTCGGGGTAATCTAGTTCTGGGTGCTCATTTTATATACAAAGGTCATATTCTCAGAGGTACTTAAATATTTCAAATAAAATATCATTTAAAGATAAAATTAGTTTAAGGATTTTTTTTTATGCTTTTGAATTTGTTTGCTTGCTGATTAGCTTGGTTCAAATGTTTGCTTATGACAAACTTTATATTTGAGTTTTTTAAATGCGCTTGAAATATTTAGATATTTTTTAAATCATTTTGTTCAAAATTGTTTTTAAACTTTAATTTTTTTAGTGTAACCTATTGAATCCAGTATTTTGAATTGTTAATGATAATTAATATTATGACTATCCCTATTATAATAAGAGGATTCTACAAGCTTTGTTGTAAGTATTAATATCTGCTATAAATTGCTTCTTTAATGTTGAATAATCGTCTATGAATTCACAAAGCTCTAGTCTTCAAATAATCTCACTTACTTCTTTGTCACAGGCTTAACTTTTATTTAGATACTGAAATAATATATGAAATATATGCTGAGAAATCTTAGTAGTTCATTCTTCTATCATATAAAAACTTTTCGATATTATCCTTGAAGATAAGAAGTTCGACCATTCGTGCATTTTTTTTACATATTTCAGTGGAAAAGAATATTTTAAAAAACGCATTACAATGAATTATTAAACAAGCTATGATAGATGAAAAACCTTCAAATCATTATAATTAAAATGAAACGAAATAGAGAATTATTAGCTAGTTGTACCAGAAATTCTTAAATTAAAGGATTTAAAGAAAGTTCATAGAATGAATGTAATTTTAAATGTATAAGTGAAATGGAAATAACCTTTAAAACGTAATTTGTAGTCTCAATAAATCTTTACAAGACTTCGCACTTCAATATTAATAGTAAATTTAAAAACTCTTATGATTTCGTTTCTATTTTATAAGAGGATACTCTTAGTGAGATGGTATAATCTTTGGATGGTATCTTTTGGATTCTCGGATTTTTGTTTTTTCACCTGCGAATTACACAAAGATAAAGTATCATAATTTTTTTTTTTAAAAATTTGAAATACAGACTTTCTTCATATCCATCTTTTTGACTTCTCTGAACACAATAAACACATTTTTGATAGGATATCTTCTTGTCTGCCTCCCTATAAAAACACCTTGAGCTATGTGTATGAAATTTAGCATACGATCTTGACAACGTTTTCAAATTTCTGTCGAATTTCGAAGAAAATCCCATTACAAGAAAAAAATAAGTTCAGCTTCCTAAAAGGATAAATACAAGTATAAAATGAAGATAAAACTCTCACCTTTTAAAATATAAGATTTGGATTATTCTATTATCCATCTGTTTGGAATTACATGGTGGATTTACGGGGAAACTTGATAATTTTCAAACATAGTCAAATGTGAAAAGTAGTCGAGATGAGACTTTCATTTTTCATATTTCCGAAACACTTCAAATGGAAAATGTTAAAGCTACATCACCTTCGATATTTGCCATGTAGAGATCTTCGATTTAAACAATGTTCTTGGGTTGTCAAGAACACATGTTGAGATTACGCTTCATACCATAGTGGGCGTATTAAATAAATAAAGTTGAATACCTATCATATAGAATAATTCAAAGAACAAAGAACGTGGGCTTAGTGAGTATCAATTGTTCTGTCAATAACATTTCTGCATCTTCATGTATCAATTAGTTTATCTTGATTCACTATTATACATTTATATATAATTATGTCTTATTTTTCCAGACTATTTCCGATGGGCATTCAATGTGATTTAATCTTCCTTCTTCCTTCTATTCCTCAACTAATCGGAGAGCAACTTTAGTGCTTATGGAGAAGTTAGAAGCCTCATTCATTATTTTATTTTATTGATTATATCATGTGTGTTTTCAGCGACTTTACAACCGTATAAGTTCATTGATAAAAAATTACAAATTTAGGATTTAGAATTTTCATTCACTTAACGACATTTCATTCTTTTACTCTTTCTTGATATCTATGAAAACTTTCATCCTCAATATAAAGGATTTGGCATGACCGAGATTTTAGCAGTCTCTTAATCAGAAAAAGAATCACAAACATGAACAGGATAGATAATGTGCAATTTACTCAGATTAGCATAGCTATGCCAACTTACTTGGTTCAATAGTAATATTTCCTACATTTTATTAATATTATATTCTTAATCTTTCATCATTATCTCATTGTCCATTCCTTAGCCTTTTTTCTGCATATAATAACTTTTCTCATTTTTACTTTGTAAAAGAAATCATGTAATCATCCACGTTTCATCCGAAGCACATGTTACCATATTCTTTCATTTACATTTCATGCGCTCAAGATTTTTTTAAATCTTTCTTGTTGTAAAAGTCGTTTCTTTTCTTCCCTTTTTTTTCTTCTTGTGAAATGCTACCTACATCAATGCTACATTAGATTAGACCTACATGTGCTCCAGAAACGAAGGTGTGGTGTTAAGATGTTGATTGTGATAAAATTACCCAAGTAATCAATTTGTAGCGATTGATATTCATTCACTGTAAATGATTATTTGGGATGGCTAATCTCCGATGAATGATTTGAAGTCGTCTATCTAGAAACAGAGGATGAATTGAAGAGTTGGGAAAAGTCCACCATTTTTCCACCCATTTGTGGGAAATGAATGATTTATATTTCTATCGCATTTTCTGACAACTGTGTTGCTGAAAAGAGAAAGAAAATGTGGACACTTCAACCTTAAATTGTAGAAAAATCAGTAGTAAAGCAAAAAAAAAAAAAGAGAGAGAGAGAGAGAAAGAAGAAGGCCACTGGGACTGGATATGTAAGGCAATGACGATGTAAGACGGATGTATAGGAGACATTGTGAGGCACAGAGATTTAATATGGATAGGATCTTGTGAAAATAAAGTTTTAGTAGTGGTGAGGTTAGAGTAGAAATTTCTGCCGTAAAATGTTCGAATACGATCGTGGATAGAAAAACATTAGATTTCCTTTCAACGATGACAACAATCGGTAATCTGAATCTAGGACAATGCAATTGTATCGGTAAGGCTGGGACTGAGATGTGCATTTTAAAAAATAAACTAATATCAGTTTAAAATTAGCCCCTTATAATTTTATCCAGACTGATATTGAGGAAATTAATTTTGCGGCTACTCGGACTTTGGAAAACTGCGTCAAAACTAACATTTTTATAGTTTTAGTTTAGTTATATTAATTTTACGATGTAACGAAACACACTAGGGCTATTTTGGAACGAACCTCGTAATTCTGAACCGCATTCAGATGATGAGGACGACAACTGAGCTGGTAACCCCCCTCCACGCCAGCGAGAGGACGTTTGGCCAGACGGATTTAACATACAACAGGCTCCTTACAGAGCGGTTTGTCGGAGGAATCGGGACTCGAACCGGAAAATCTACTATTCACAAGCCGAGACGTTACTACCGGGCAATAGCGGCCCCTAAATATTTTTACTGATAGCTGCTCACATTTTTGATTTACCTGCTAACAATGCTTTTTTTTTTAATGTTTACCATTCTGGATCTGCTTTGTATTTTCACCTTCTATTTGTGTCATGTACCTATTTTTCGTTTATATAATGCTATAGATATATGATTTTAGATATCGTTACATTGTTTGATATTGCTATATGTCTATGTCTACTAAATATGTACTATGTCTTCTGTTTTTTTAACATGCGATATTTTTTTATGTTTATGTGTGTTATTACTGTCTATGTGTAATTTTTAACTTAATTTCCTGAACCCAAAATTGGTTTTATAGTTTTTTTAATTTAAATATTTTATTTTAGTCAAATGAATTATAATGTTTAGCCTTATTTATTAGCCCATATTTAGGGGATGACCGCATACCTTTTAATAAATAATTATTCTCTCCTTCAAGGTCTAACATTCTTTAGGGTAATAGAGTCGCCATGGGGTGGTAGACCGAAACCAATGTAATTGTACATACAACAAATAACCGCAATATATTTTAATCGTGAATGAAGAATAATTTAAGACAAATATTAAAAGACCTCAAGCACTGAAATATTAGAGAAAATAAACCTAGCTCTCTAATTAAAAAGATAACACACTATTCTTCAACTCTGCTTCATTTCTTTAAAAAAATAGCAAAGAAAAAAACGTGACTATAGAAAATGGATGGGTCTTGGAAAAAATATATGACTTCAAGATTTAAAAAAAAAAATAGAAAAGAAAGAATCGGATGGTATCTCTATCAATCGCTTTGATATGATTCTTCTCTGAAAGCCCCAGAGGTATCGGCTGCCAACCTTTCTTCTGATCGTATCACTGAAAGGTCACCTTAATTATCGCACTCATTACCATAGTAAATTAACTGTTTTCTTAAGTGGGAATACGATACGAAAGCATGTTGCTTGTGTTCGATATCACGATCCCCGGGCCTTTTTATTTGTTCGTGATTGGCCGTTTGTTCAGAGGTAAATATTTCTTTGAAGACGCGTGAGGATTCCTCGAAGCAGGCGAGATATTTTTGATATTGCGTAGTGTATTTTTAAAACACAATTCGAACAATTAACTTTTCGTCTAATTTTAAAGTGGATTTACATTAAGCTACGAAGAAAATAGGAAAAGGAAATGACATTTTGTATTGATAAATGTTGTATTTACAGACATAATGCAGTTTATTTAAAGACATAAGACTGAATGCAATTATATTCCAGAAATCAACTTCTTTCTATAAATTTCGAATCTCTGAAGAAAATTGTGCTAAAATATATGCGGTTATCTAAATAAAACTAAATTAGAATCAGTGAGAGTGGTCTTCCCAGAACTGTCTTGCATATTTTCTAATAAATTTGACATACCAGCTAACGCATTGGCGTTGTAATAGTTACAATATATTAACCTTTGGTGTGAATTTAGCATTTTTGTATTGAATCTGTTGTGAGATCCTTTGCGAGTTTTTTTAAAGATTAATCCCTGGCATGCCGTGAATAGTATTTGATAACCAAATTTGTGCTGTAAAACCGTTTTTCACAATCGATTGAAACAAAGATTTGACACAAAACTGCACTGGTCACAAAATCCCATGCCTAATTTAATTTTAAAAAATTCTCGTTAACATGTATCTGAAAGTACAGGTCGATATAAAGATAATTCATTATTGATTTTGCCTCAAACTTCGATAGGTATCTGCACTACATACGTTAAATCTGAATATCGAATATTATCTAACTTGCTGTCTTCATTTTGTTGTCATCGCGGTTACTTATTTTCGAACAACCAGAAAGATGAACTTCCTCTTAACAGATTTTACTGAAAATTTGATAGAAACATGTAAGGTGCATTGGTGTAAAGATATTATAAAAAAACTCCTACAGCCACGCTCAAAGTGTATTTGAGTTACTTTTGTCACAGACAGACGGACGTATAGACATTTTCTAAAAATGGGTTCAAACTCAGGGAGTAAAACGTGGAGATACCTCAAAATTTTGATTTTTTTTAATGATTACTATAATTTTTTATATTACGTATAAGAGAATGCAAAAATGAAAACAAAATTTAATATTAAAGTAAAATAAAATGTCATTTCGTACCTAAGTGATTACTAGAAAATGAAAGATAAATTTTCAGAAAAAAATATATCATTAATATTATATAAATTAATAATAAAGAAGCGATTACCTGATCAATAAGGAGAAGAAATGGTTAAAATGTCTGGAGAGCTTTTCTTTTTCTTATTGCAAAGGATTTACTTTTTCGGTCATCAAAGAATGTAAAAAAAGAGCACTATTATTAGATTATAAATTTGAAAGCATAACGCGTTACAAATTCTAGAATATTATATAACAGCCCTTAAAAGACTATCCTAAACATAGAGTTAAATATTTCAGATAATAATCAATTAGTTACAGAACAACAATCATTCCAGAGTTTTCCTAGTCTCAATTCTTAATTAGATTTTAGAAATAACAATCAATCTATGTATAGAAATGCCTTGGTTAAAAATCCATACTAAGCACGCTGCTGTAACGAGACATAATTCATTAACTGAATAAGCGACTGATCGGTATTTGAAATATTTTCTTTGTGTTTGAATCCAATAAAAGAATTTGGACATGTAAACAAGCAATTCTCATAATTGTGAGTACTGCCTTTGTTCATTAATTCATTTGTCAAAACTATAAACTAGAACACATCATTAAGATTCTTGTTGCATAGATTATTTTAGTTACATTGTTCACATTCTTATTGTACCTTTTAATGTCGTTAAATTAATATAGAATAATTAATTTATATTCAACATCATTTACAAACCCTAAATAAGATTGAACTGTTATTTTAAATTAATATTTTACCAAACATTCTAATTTTATTTGACTTTAAAAACATAAATCGTCTAATTCTAAATCTTTTATATTTTCACTTTGCTTGGTTAACTTTTTCTGAACTATTTAATTTTGTGCAAAGAATTCTAGAAAATAACTAAAAAAAATAAATTAATTAAAATAAAATGCCCCAAATATTTTAATTACTTTTAAATTAAGAACCAATTTATTTTAGGTTTTATATTTAAAAGTTAAACAGCATTGAAATGCACTCAATTGTAAACATTCAGAAAAATACTTGAAAATTTGGACTTTTGAAATTTTTGTAAAAACTTGAAAACTTTTCCATGCATAAAACAAAACTAGCAATTCAAAAACAGCTTAATATTTTTAAAAGACACGAAAAAAATTAGAAACATTTTAAACTTCTTTTTAAATTTTTCATATTCATCATCAAATTGAAAGATGAAGAAATTGAAAGAGCTGAATTAGTTTTAATTCAAATAAATGTTTTTCTTTGAATAGAACTTCATAACTAAAAATGAAATTTCAATTAAATATTTAATATGCTTATTTGTGACACCGAATTTTTTTGTTTTCAAGGAAAGAAAAAAAAATTCAGAAATATTTAGATAAACAGGTTGGAATCTTTTATTAAAATCATTCTAAAGGAAGCTTGTTGTTAGAAAAATAAAACAGAAAGCATAATTGAGGTAAATTTCTGAAATATGTGAGAAAGAAATTTAGCACAAGTGGTAATATAAACGTGAAATCTCTTCAAACAGGAAAAAACAACTGAAAAACGTAGACTAGTTAACCCAGTAAAATAGAATTTTATTCAAATCCAGACGTTACTGAATATCGTCACAAGAAGACCAGTTCATTAATCATAGTTAAATGAGTTATACTTCAGTAGACGTGAGATAAAACTGAGAAATTGCAATAAAAATGAAAGAAAAAAAAACTTAATTATTGAAGCATTATTGGGTGTTAATACAGATTTTATCTGGAATTTAATTTACTCATATAATCAACCCATTTTACTGCAATTTGAGAGCTATTTTGGGATGACTTTGAAATACGAATGGGTTACAGAGATGATAAATTTGTTACGAAAATCCAACGATACCTTAATCAATATCATCTCAATCAATAAGAGGGTCATTTAATATTTATTTTAACCATATCTAAATCGATATCCAGATAGGATCATTTTAATTGCTATCTTCTTGCAATAATAGTTGCAACATTAGCTGGAGAGTATTCGATGTTAGACTTGATACATACATATTGTATTTTTGATGGAATTACCTATTAATTACTACAATTATTGATTTCTTGAATTCTGATGGAATTGCCCATTATTAATATATGCAGAAATTGCTTTCAATCAGTAGATATCAATGCTTCCCCATAAAGATATCATCGTGAAGATCCAATTTCCCAAGAAGATGCTATGCATTTCCATGAAATGAAGATCATTGCAAGGCAGCATACATATTTTGTTTAATTTATATTAATATTGCCTTTTCTATGGTCAATTTTGGGTATAACCGAAACATGGACGTATGGTGAAGACTACGCCTAATAATTTACTATACAGTTTTTGCACAACAATAGGGTGAATCTATGAAGCCGACAGTTGTTTCAATGCATTCCAGGTTCACATGATAAATTTTTGATGAGATTTTGATGAAATTATTTCAGTCGTTTTATGCTTCCAATAATTTCTGTTGCCATAAATACTTTTGAAAATGAAAAAAAAAAAAAACTTTTTTTTTCTTTCTTACGAATCGAATACAAATGCATTCACTTTAAGATTATTGTAGGCAAAAATGCAGAAACAACCTTCAAAATCTGGTATATCTATACAGAAAAAGCTCCTCTTTATAAGTGGTAACGGCACCTACTAAACGAAAAATAAGATTTTTACCTTCTGATTCTTTCTAAGGATTACCCATACTCGTCTTATCTCTTCATCATTAAATAAACCTTGATTCAATGTATGTGTTAGTTGCAAAGCTATATAAGCTGTGATTAGAATACATATATAGTATTATAGCAAGTGAAATTCGATGGACAATCATTTATAGTGATCTATAAGCAGAGAAAATAAACTTGAGGCAATATTTTTTGAGAATTATTTAAGAGTACATTTTTAAATTAATTTAGGTTTTAATTCATAATTTTTTCTTATAAATAGAATGTAATCACTAAATCGGTTTTTTTAATTCGCCATTTGCTGGCACCATTTGTCTGGAATTGAAATATAATTTAAATAATCGATTAGTTAACTATTATGTTTTTAGAGTATTAAAATTATTTATGATGACCGAGAATACACTCCACAATTTTCATAACTTTAGAAAATGTAAAATGGAATACAAAATTGCATCTTTACATGTATAAAACTGGATGGTTTGGATTAACGTCAGTAAAAATTTGCTACTTTAAAGTGCTTAATTTGCCTTATCCATAGGAAAAAAAATTTAGACTATACAATTCACACTCGGAACAAACTCAAAATTTTATTGAAAATTATAAATAGAAATTATGTTCTTACGATGATATCTCAAATTTATTGCTCTGTTTAAACTTCTATAAAATCTTTAATTTTTTCTTTAAATAATTATATGCATTATAGTTTTAAAATTATTACTTTAAAGCATGGACATCAAAGATAAACTAAATAATATTCTATTATTATTTTTTTATCACTTTTTTAATCACTTTGACGGAAAATGATATTTTAGATAATATTTATATAATATGCATGAAATTATGATTCAAAAAAATTATGGCTTTTATGCAAATATTGTCCTTACTATTTATTGAAAGAAAAAAATTAATTTTAATACCGCTGAAATACTAACAGAGAAATCAGTGGATAAAAACCAAGAATTTTTCTTTTTGGAGAGAAAAATTCCATAACAGATCAGCTCAAAATATGTCCTTGAACTTTAAATTAATCCTGAATGACAAAATTATCGACAATAATTCTGTATCAAGATAATTCCAGCCAGCTTATTAATTCAGAAGAAATTCTAATATAAGCTAAGAATGGCTTCACTTAAACATCAAGACAAACGAAATTTTAATGAAAAATAAAAACAAGATAGCTGTCTCCTAACAATATCTAATGTCGGCGTATCAATGATGCCATCAAATGTGAACGATCTAATGGCTAATAAATCGTTTGCTTGATGCGTATCAGAAATCAGGTTAACGACCGTAATCCGACACACGATCATTCAAAAAAAGGGTTATTTAGAAAAATTAATCAATATACAGATCAATCAGCCTTAAACGCCACTTTTAAGATATATTTTATCTAGAAGGCAAAATTAATAACAAGGAAGTCTGTTCTTTTTGAATAACGAATGCTTTTTCTCAAACGTGCATCGAAAATTTACAATGAGAATGATGGTATTAAAATAAATGTATTGCCTGTAGAAATCAAAACAGTAGACCAATTTATAAAAAGCATGAACGAATCTGAGTTTATCATTAAAAATCAAACCATTTTTAAGCTTATGTCTGTTCTTACTTTCAGCAACTTAGTGGGATTTCTTTTGGATTAAAATTGATTAAAAAGGATTTTTGATAAGTTTATTTTTATTGATGCAATATGTTAATCTAATACGCGGAAATTTTTGTTCATAGTTTTAAGACATACAGTATCTTTTCAATAATTTGATTTTGATAAAGAACTTTCTGATAGTGTTGTATTCTACAATGGATGGCGTGCTAACTGAGAATAATTATTTAAATTAATAGAAATGTACTTTAAAAATTACATCGGGGAATAGAGATATTTTAGTAACTTTTTATTTTAAAAATTACAATAAAACTTTTAATTACTGTTTTTATTTTAAAATTATAAATTTTAATGATTGTTTTTATTTAAAAGTTACGATAAAAATTTTAATGACTATTTTTATTTTAGAAAGAGGATTTATTATAAAACGATTCTTCAAAAATTTGAGTAAAAAGTTCGTTTCACCTCAATTTAAAAAAAACATTTCCTTATCTAATGCTAAATAGTTCATTGGAAAATAAAGGGGTGTCAGAAAAATAATTTATTCGAAATTCGACAAAAGAATAAATGGTATAAAACTAGTTTAATATTGTAATCAATAGCTAATAAATAAATTTATAAAAATAAATCATTTATAATTAAAGATATTTTTTAATTAAAATCAATTTTTAAAAATATGGTAGCAATTTTTATAAAAATAATTATAATAATTTTTTTTGTAGCCTTATTATAAAAATTCAAAAATAAGCTGAAAATTTCATTATTAACGTATCCTAATTCTTGTTTATTTGATTTAATGCATTGTACGGGAATTAAATTTTCAAGTGGAGAACTTTGGAATAAAAATGGCCTATAATGTCATTTTGATGTCTAATAGTTTTATCATAAATAAATCCAAATTATTAACTAAACAGTAAATAATTTTAATAAATATAGATAATAATTATAAATAAAAATGTTAATAATATTAAAAATAATTGTTTTTATAAGCATAATTTTAAGTGCAATAATTGTACAAAAAATTAAAACAAATATGTAAAAAAACTTAAGAATAAAGACAATTTTTTAGCTCTATAAAATTATTTGGTAAAACAATAATGAAGACACATAATGGATGTATTTAACATTGAAAAAAAAAAACCAAAACAGAAAATAAAATTTTACAAATTTGAGCTTTGACTTTGAATAAACGAATTAAATTCAAATTAAAGATTAGGTTTTAGCTTAAAAAGATCCCAACTGGGGCACATTTCAAAATGAAGATGAGAAGTTGCCGCATGATGGTTGGTTTTCACCACCCTGGAGGTAGGGGTCTGACTCCTCCCATCGATGATGGGACATACTTCCTAAGGGAAGTGTTATACCATGTTCGGTAATGGTATAGGACTCAAATACAGTTTCCACCAGTGTTGTTGTTGCGGCGGTCCGATCATTCAGTATAATTCATCTGTAAATCTTTGGGGCAGGTTGGTGAGTCACTGATGTGACTTAGCGTAATGAGAAAAAGAGAAAGTTCAAATTATTGATGATTAAGTATTAAAGGTATTGAAACCAGCTGATTGCCTCTGAAATAAGGTTTAAAAAATTCATTAGTTTTCATGTTTATTTATTCTTTTAGAATTTGATAATTAAATTTATCGCCATTTCATTACAATTGCTATGAAAAAATCGTTCTGATCCTAGTAGCTGAATATTCACTTCATGTACATTTACAGAAAAGGATTCACTATTTATTTTTCTATCCAACATGTTATTGAAGAGAATCAGAGGAAATAATGACTACTCAAACCATATGACTGCATATTATTTCATGGAGAAAAGATGTTACCGCTCACACGTTCTATCCAGTTCACTGGGAAGGGTTTTCTGTTCAAAGCCACCGACATCATTTTCTTTCAACCCGGCAACGAAAATCGTTCTCTCATCAAGTTCTTTCCAAGTAAATACAGTCGTGGGAATAAAAATATACACTTGTTTTCCGACTTTTCATGTATTACTGTTATTACCTTCTTTGACCTTGAAACAGCGTCTTTTAAAAACAAAGATTTTGACTGCAAATTATGTGTTCGGAATTCTACCTTTCCTTGAAAATAAACAAAATTATCAAACTAAGCACTTAGATTATTGTTCTACTGTAACCTTCCACAATCTTTTATTATTGTATCTTTCAACAAATTTCGTTTAAAGTAAAGAACAGTTCGTTTATATTTGATTATTAAACGATATAATGTAAAAAAGAAAGTATATTTACAGAAAGAGACAGAATATAAATAGGAAAGAAATTAGTGAATACACTCATATTAGGAAATGTGACTGTCTAAAACGGTGTCATTCTGTTAATAATATTTCAGATCTGTTAATGATAATAATATTTCAGTCACGATTTATTAACGAAAGAGTAGTAGAAAATATACACTCGGATTGAGTGCTTGATAAAGTAAAATGACAGAGTGCTAAAAAAGTAAAACGACAAAGTTTAGTAAAATAAACTGCGTACTTAAAAAAAGTGAAATGACTGAGAGCTTCATAAAATAAACAGAGGGCTTAAACATGTAAAATAAACATTGATTTTGGTAAAATAAACAATGTGCTTTACAGAATATTTAATAAAATAAAAAAATATTATTTAGAGTTCACTTTATAAAATAGTAAAAGGCACACAAAAAATATATCAACAATAAAAATGTGAAAATATCAGAAGCTTTTTTTTGCAATGGGATCTTTTTTATTTATAGCATTCAAATTTAAAATAATCATTAATCGAAAAGAAATAAATAATGACCGGCTAACAAAAAAATGCAATGTCGAACATAAAATAGAACTTAAAAATCCGATAGAAAATATTAGGAATAAATTTCATTTTGTCAAGGAAGGGAGAATATATCGAATAATAAATTTTAAATAATTTTTAACTGGATTCTTGAAAATTAATATACAAGGAGTATCTGTATGGAATTTCAAACTATAAATATGTAGAATTTACGAATATAGACCAAAAATATATCCAGATAACAAAATTATAACTAAAACTATAAAACAAATATTTTTTTTTTAATTTTCCCCATCTATTTTTATAACATGGATTTCGAAAAGGTTCTCGGAATTTGTCTATATATTCAGGTGGAGCATGAATATCAAAAAATTTATTTTACAGAAAAAAATTATAGTTATCAGTATTATAGTTACAGTATCATAAAAAAATTTACGATTTCTTTTACGATAGGAAACTTTTATAAGACTTTTTTTCTTTACATTTCTTTAAATAATAATAAACTGTTCCAATTACTATTATTATTTTGTATTGATTGAAATCTAAAACCTGGGAATTTATCAAACTAACCATGTCTAAATTTTTGATAATCCTTTTACTTTTTCTTTATACGCTTTAGAGGACGAAAAAATAAAAACATTGAGGGCAGGATATATGAATTTATGTTTTGACCAACGGAAGTAAAACTGGTAAACCTCATCAAAATTTGGCCATCAGGATTCAGCAGCGTTTTTTTCTAAACTTCATCTTCAACGTTAGATACTTTAGAATCAATTAACTTTGAATGATTAGATTTTAAAGTGATCTGAAGCATATAACTTCCTTTGCTTCGCATTCCTCCACACTCGGGTAAGTTCTCGCTAGCTGCATCCTGTCTCCAGCGGGAAATGCGGAAAATGAAGGAAACCATAAATTCAGCGGGGCGTTATGTTCTTATGAAGCCCTTCGGAAGTTGAATTCATGATTCACTGTAATTGCATATTTTTCCATACACTTGATATCATTCATACTTCAAAATTTAAAATATATCACCATTCGGTAACATCCTATACTTGTTCTTATTAAATGACTTGTTTTTCATATATATGCTTATACTATCATATAGAAACCGTCTTTAGGTATGTTTTAGAATGATCATAGATAGAACTTATTTATTTGGTATTTCCAATCCAAATAACTGCCTTGTACAACTATGTATTTCTGTTATTGACATAAAATGATGTAAATGAGGAGGTTAAAAGTTTCCTCTTTTTTCAATTGTGCCTTTAATGCTGCACTTTTACGGAACTTGTGAAATGTCGCCTCTAAGGCAAATCCCGCATCAGTAGAAAGAAATACTCTAAGAGAGATCATAGGTATAAATTTATTGTAGAAGTAGTAGAAGATGCAATTTTTTGACTGCTAAATTGATACTTGGAAGAGCTGTGAGCTGATATTTGTGATTTGCTCCAACGCACTCAAAAAAACTTCGTATACTTGTAATTAAGAATTCTACATATTTTCTCTGTTGGTAATTGGACTAGATAAGAATAGCTTCGAACAATTGGCTTATTGACACACTTTGCTTGTTCACCGGGAAAATATCATTATTCATTTGCATTTAGATAATATTTAAAATTCTCGAGGCTTTTTTTAAAACTTTATAGAAAAAACTTGGTATTTTTAAAATGCAATTCTTAATTCAGGCCTCTCTACTACTCTTTAATTCCAGCATTATGATGCTTAAATATAGTTAGTGGACAGAACTGTCGTATTTTTGTAATATAGTATTCTAAAATGTATGTTTATTTTATTATATTTTCATTCATAGATATAATAATTCCATAGGATGTGAAGCGTCATGCAAAGGCATTTCAAGTGTTATTTGGACTCAGAATCAATTTTAAAATTTCAAGAGGTTAACTCTATTTAAAAAAGACGGTACTTTTTTTTTTTTTGCCATTTCGATAGAATTTTCAGATAAAGAATATAGGTTTTACATATAGTTTATTAAGGTTTATTTTAACTGAGATTTTGAGTGTATCATGATTTTATAATCTGAATAAAACTAGATTATGCATGATAATTCTGTGCCCTTATCAAAATTGCCAAAAAGGTGCATTTCCATATCTGTTCCCTTTCGATTAATTTTTCGTCATTTCTATAATTTCTGTTTTGTAAAACGTCATGCCTGTATTTCTATCACATAGATAAGCAAATTATAATGTTTTTTTAAAGTAGGTTTAATAAATTATTTAAAAGGTTAGTTTATTTATATGTGTTTAAAAAAAGAAATTCTTCAAAATTTTGTCACATCTTTTTTTCCTCCCACATATTTCACCTAAAAAAATTAAAGATATTTTTCTAAATAAATGTATATTAAAGTATATATTTGATGAATCTACCAAGAGAATCTTAAATTATTGAATTTCTTTTAATATATAAAAACGAAAAGTATAATTATTTAAGTATAGTATTCAAAAGTGTATCTTCTGAAATGAGCAACCTACGTAGAAGGAACAAAAACAGACAATTTCAGAATTTATGTATTTTGTTATCTTATTTAAAGTATTTTTAATAATTAACTTATTTTTTAATTCACAGAATAAATTTTCTAAAATATTTTCAATTATTAAAAAATTTTAAATTACAAATGAAATAAAATTGTAACGAATAAGTTAACTTTAAAAAATACATTTGTTGTATACACTTAAAATTGTTCAAAGTGTGCTCTTATCTATTCTACAATAAATAGCTCGATTATTTTAGAAACCATTCTTCAAAACAGCTTTGCATGATTATTCATAATTTTTGGAAAAGATTATTTCATAAATATTAAATGAAATAATCTTTTCAGGCACTAATTGATGAACGAAATTCAATGAAACGAATAACATGTAAATGTTACAAAAATTTATAACAAATATTTATCCCTCCTGTTAAACAAGAAATAAACATTGAGATACTGATCATAATGAATAATAAATATCCGTGCTCTACAAATTAACTTGATTTACATAATATAAAACCAATCAATATGTAATGATCGTTTATGTTTTAATGACATGGGAATGTAATACCAACATAATTTATTTCAACTAATGTCAACCTAAATGAATTAATTATGTTTTGTAACAAAGATACTAAGCGATGTCTGAAATTTTTCTTTTATATCTTTTATAAAGGTAGAAAATCCAGAAAAATTAATGATCCATGATGTTAATGGCACTGAGTAACCATTTTGTAAATAATCTGAGTCGAGCCAAATCTCTTCTTATGAGGACTCATTTTCCACGGGCAAGGCAAAAGTTGCCAGGGGGTGTCGTAAAAATCTTGGAGTCTACAACCTGCCGACCTTGACTCGAGAGACTTCAGGTGCTCACGAGGGAGAGGAACCTGTTTCTGATAAACGATTTTTCCTCCTCATGCGGATGAAGAGAGGAAAGGATTGCTCGCTCACATGCCCAGGAAGAAATTACAACGCGGCGTAAAAGAAATAATTTGAAAAGGATAAAAAGAAGTATGGCCGACATATTTTAAATGTTATATTTATTTTTAGATAATCTTTCAATCATTCAAGACATTTTAAAAATATAATTTTTTTTCTACTACATTTTTTTTCTTTTGTTTGAAGCTATCATCTTATATGAAATCAATGCTAACATTATTAGTGTATAAAATCTGTACGGAGATGATTTTTTGCCATTAAATTGCAGACGCAAATACTAAATGGATTTTTAAAAAACATCGTATTTTTATGGAGGAACATTTTAGATAATTTTGTAGGAAAATTGCACTGAGTTGTTTGCGTTCTATAATAATTATAAAGATGTGTTCGCGCTAGCTCGTGTGTATGTGTGTACTGGCGTTCTACAGACTGTTTCACTTGTAGCTGCCAAATTCCCACATGCATAACTTGACTCATGGCTAAATGTGATATGCAGCTCCAAATGAATGCTTTGAAATTTTAGTTTAAATTATGCTGAATTTAGTTTTTCCGGGCTAACTTTCGGAAATATCGCACAAAAAATGAATTTTGCAGTTTCAAAATTTAACTAATCGCCATTTTAAATAGCAGCTGAATAATAGTGCAAATTTTTGTTAAATTTTGGAATTTTTTAAAAAATTGTTACTTAGTTTCCAATAATGGATGGCAAGACATCATAGCTTCTTTGAAGTTCAAGCCGTTTTTATTGTTTCATAAATTATTTCATAAAGCGATTTTTTTTTTAAATTTATTTTTGATAAATACGAATGTTCTGAGATGCAGTATGTAGTAATCCTTCCCCACACAAAATAGAACCAGCCTTTGTACCATCTTATACTTCCTAGGAGTATGGTTACAACGTATGTGTACAAACAGATACATATTTAAAGGCGTCTGTTTGTTATTTCATAAACTTATGTGATTGAGTGGAGATTTGTATGATTCGTTCTTTGGTTCCCGGATCCAATTGCGCACTTCATCGATGACCTTTTACTGGCTTTAAAGTCTTTTAACCTTGTAACCATAAATATCTATAATATACACACAATGGCGTTAGGTGAAGATCAAAACATAATTGATATTCATTTGATTCATCGTCAATTCATATTCAAATTATTCATCATCCATGAAACCACAATATCATGAAATAGGACATCGATGGTCTGGTGCCAAGGTCTCGGCTTTAGGATGGAGGGTATCGAAACCTTATTTCACTGAAGAACCTCCTTGTAAGCAAGGCAAGAGTGTTTTAAATACATTGAAATCAAAAGTCTATCTGCTGGCGTAGTGAGAAAGTTCGGAAAGGGCTGGATGTCAGCTCAGTTGCCGTGCTTGTCTTCTGACCGTGGTTCAATATTATGAGGTCCCTCTCAAGATGTCTCTATTCTTGCTTTAAAAACAACACGTTAATATAAATAAACTCTAAAATACACTCAGTTGTTGCTGTTGTTACTTATGAAAAACCTCTTGACGAAGGCAGCAATTTACGCCGAGTTTTGTACAGGGTACAGAATCCTGAGCACTTGAGGGCAGAAGTCGCATATTAAGATGACGTTCGGTTTCACAACCCCTTTTCACAGAGAAGGCTGTTTAACATCCTCCATATGCAACACAAGGTAAAAAACAACCATTCCCGAACCAGGATTGAACCTACTATGCCCAGATCGTGGGGAAGACGCACTTTACCTAGGCTAGGACTTTGGAATACCTCCAGTCCTTAGGTAAAGGAGAAAGTTATCTTTGATGAGTTACATCCCAAATCTGATGCAGATATAACTTTTAGAATTGCCAGGTTAACAAACTGAGAAACAGAACACAAAACTCCAGGGTCTAAAGTGTTGAAATTTCTCCAATTATCAAAGTCAACTTCAATACTTTCTCTTTGTATATGAAAACGTAATTGGATAAATTTAGCTTGTTCCTTTCTCATCCGCTGCAACAAAGTTTTGAAATCGAACGGATATACAATCGTTGACAAGGCACTGCCTGGTATTTAGGGTTATTATTCTTGTGGACAGATGTTTAAAAGTCATGCATTCCTTGTTGTGCAATCTATTTTTGCTCTTAGAGACCATTTTAAGAAAAGATGTTATCAGATGACACAGTAGAAAAAAATGTAACAAGAGATCAGTCGCCGCACGCAACTGAAATCAGTGGCACGCGAAGGCTTTGCAGACCGGTCTCATTACACAGAAAACTAAACAAGGCACCATGCAATTGTGCAAGCTCAATGTCTGATTTAAATGAAATCATGGTTGGACAGCCTTGATCAACTTTTAACTGTGAAAGTTGATTGTCCTTCCCAACGGAAATCTATGAACGTTGAACTCTACACTGAAAGTTTTCATAATTCTTTTATGTATCAGCAGTTTTTAAATTTATAGCATTAAGAATGCAATTAATATCCTTTAAGTATCTGTTTCAGATGAGTTATGCTGTTAAGAGGGCATCATTTTTTGTAATATTTTTGTAGAACAATGATTCTAGGATTTTTTTAGCATTATAATTTCTTTTCATATTGCTTTGACATACAAGGAGTTTGTGTGGTGAAGTTTCAATGGCCTATTTTAAGCTTTAAAATTGATTATATTTCGCTGTGGAGATTTAAATGCTGAACTTAATAATTGGTTGCTATTAGGTAAACCAAAGTTTCATGTTTGTTTTTTGTTTTTCTCGTATACTTGCTATAAAGAAAATATAGTAATCGTCAAAAAAATCAGAACTCGAGATTCTGAGGTTTCAAACCTCCCTAAGTCCGTAAAACACATTTTGGGAAAATTTCTGTCTGCCTACCTTCTAGTTTGTGTATCTGTTTGTGGCCATAAGAATAACGTAAAATCTCTTTGATGGGTTAACAGTACGTCGGTCTGTACTTTTAGAAACACGTAAATACGAAAAATAAAAAAACTTAATGACTCAAATATATCAAATTCTGTATGAGATTTTATGTACACAATACAAATTTTATTTTTGGTAAATTTTTGTCACATGCTAGGGATTATCCACACAAAAAATTCGCCAAGGAGGATACAATAGATTAAAAATATTCACATAAAAATGTTGCTATATTCACATAAAAATACTATTTTGTAATAACTATACACATTGTATAATTATATACTGTTTGGTTAACTTGCCATGCAAAGCATTCTTTGGCATGGCAAGTTTATTAGGGAATATGCGAGAAAGTTTTCAGGATGCTCTTTTCTTTTCCTGTTTAGTATATAAAAAAACTACGATCAAACAAATGTATACCTTATATGTGTTGCTCTCAGCATTACAATGCTGTAAGTATATTTTCATGCTGAATCAAAAGCGTTCTATAATTTTGCAACCAATTTTTTTTTCTTTATTTTTTACCGTTTTAGAAATAGAAACGCTAACCCCGTCGTTTGCCGCTACATGGCTCAGTAACAACCTCACTGTGTAGCGTATAGTCACTTAATCAGACACCAAATCTATGGCAATCATTGTCGCTGTTCTCAAATTAATGCGGGGTAGAAGATTTTTGATGAACACTGTATATAGAGTAAGATGAGTAATAAAAGGTAAAAAAAAATTAATTGAATAATAATATTGATGATATCTGATTATCATGAATTTAAAACCGCGTTACGAGAACAGCTCTGTAGAAAAAATAACGGTAGTAAAAAAATCAAGGGAAATGACTTTAATACAATAAAAACAATCATAAATTTCATTGATGCGACAACAGAAAAATTGTTAGTTCAAATAATTTTTGATGTCACAAACATTTTGATATCAAACAAAAATAACAAGCTGTGAAGTATATATCAGTAAACAATTACGAAGGATCTTTCCGGGTATTAAGTTACCATTTATTTAATATATGAGTTCAGTGCACTAAAAGCCGTTAAATAACCATTAAAAATAGTGTTAATGATTAAGCTTATTAATGATCTCAATCTGTTCGTGCGTAAAAAAGTTTTGGGTTTCTCATGCAAAAATACATTAACTATTTTTAAAACTTTGTAACGAGCCCCTAGAAGTATTGTAATAAGTATACCAACCATGTTTCGTTAGATAAGGTACAATACAATACAATCCCATCATGAGAATTGGGACGAGGGCAATGATTGTCCACAATTACCAGAAGCCGGTGGTAATAATTGTTTCTCTTCAGTAGAAGTAAATTGCCCAGAACTTTGAACTTTTTTTTTTTCGAAAAAATATAATTAAATTCGACTGTAAACTCAGTCAAACTGGCAATGAACTTTTTAAAGGGATTTTATTACAGGGCAGTAGTATATTGTTTAAGCATGAAGGAATTTAGTGCAAGATAATAAATGCAAAACATTTTTTTAAAAAGATGCTTTTATTAGTGTATGTAAAAATTAAAATGTTTTATTGAAAAGAATGGAGTAAAAAAAGTAGCTAAAATGTAAGACATTTATAAGAACGTTCTCGGAGCAATGGAATTTTAACAGAACATTTAAATTCTTTATAAATATGCCCGTATTCCGTTTTTTTTTTAATTTGATATTTACATTTTTTCAAGTATCCGTTCTTTTATCAACTGATTTTGACTTCAGCATTTTAGTGAAAATTTTAATTTTAATTTGTTTCTTAAAATAAGAGTGCCGCGGTGGCCTAGTGGTAAAATCTCGGCTTCTTAACGTGTAAGGTGATCTGATGCATACTAAATAAGACCGTGCCAAACACTCTCCTGCTGGTATGGTGTTGTGAGGGGGTGCTAGCTCAGGTGTCGTCCTCGTCATCCGACAGCTGTTCAAAATTACGAGCTTCAAACCAAAATAGTTCTAATATTGCTTTAAAACGGAATATAACTCACCCAAACTTTACTTCATCAAATAAGTTTTATGAGAAATTATTTTATGAGGTTAAGTTATTAATTAAATATTTTCACTTATATTTATTAATTCTTAGGCTACGATTTATTCAAATTATTATAAAAATAACGCACTTTCTAATCTTTTTTTTCTGTAATTAAAAGATTTCGTTAGCAGAAAATCTGACCGAAAAAACTTATTTATTAACTGAAAAGATGTGGTTAATTCAACCAACAAATATTACAATATTAGCCAGTTTTTGTGACCAATTATTTCCATCGTATACATAATATGAATTGAATCTTGACGACTAATTTTCCTAAACTGAGTTTTATGATACGAAATGTGTCGTTTGGAATTGTACTTGCATAGTAAACATGAAAATCAGACAATGTTGTATAATTTTCACAGCACGTGACTTTTTTTTAATGCTGTTGCTCTTTCCTGTGCTATTAGGGTATCCCATAAGCTTCTTTCCTATTTTTAATATGAAAAAAATGCACAATATTTACTGTTTAAGATATTTTTGTATTTTGTTATATAAGAATCTTTTTGGTCTATTATCTTCTTCTATGTATCCGGAAGCCTCATTATGCCTTCTTCCCTTTGTTTTGCTTTGGAGAAGAAATATTCATCGAGGTGCAATTTTATTTCGCTGATGGATTTAAAACGCTTAGCGCGAATTTTTTAAGGACAGAAAGAAGTAATAATCCAATGGAGTGAGATCTGGAGAGTATTCAGGCTGTGGTAAAACATCCAATAAATCTATTAGAGCTTCCATCTTACGACTAATGTAATTGTCATGATGAAAAACTCATTCATTTAGGAAAAACTCGTTAATTTTTCAAATCCTTAGGGAATCCGACTATGTTAAAAACTGATTATCTACCACATTGGCGATTATTTTTGTATTGTTATTTCTTATAGTTTAGACTTTCCTATTTACAAAACAGTTAAATATTTTTAGGAAAACGGAGGACTTACCAATCATCCAGGTTCACATTTTTCTTCTAAAATTTGTCTTTAATTACAATTCTCACAAAAGTTTAATTTTCATAAAAATTCTCCACCATTAACATGATATCTCAAAAACTAATAGAGGTATTTACATAAAAATTTCAGTGCGTGTTTTAAATAATATGGGAAATGAAAGGAACCAAAAGTTTTGGTGAAATACTTTTTCATTTATATGTGTTTTTAGTAGAATTTAGCTGTAAATTATTGGGAAAAAATGCATATATACGGATATTTTTACCCATCATTTCTTTGCATCTCAAACTTTTTCTTAGATTTTGGTTCATTTCATTCATCATTACGTTCTATAACTTGTGTACAAAGAAAAATAAAATTACAGGATTACAATTTTGTGTAGTGTAATTAACAATTTTGGTTAAATTTCATTAATATTTACGAAAAATTTTCGTATTTCTCACAATGCATTTTCAAATAAATGTTTTGTATTTATAGTACTTTGTATTATAATTTGCAATATATCTAAAAACCATAGTTTTAAATACTTTTTTAAAATATCCAGTTTTTCTAAACTTTTCCTTCGAACGTAGTCGGATACCTTAAGACCATGGGTGTTATATATATATGATAGCTTTTAGTTGATGACAGTATTTCATAGAATTTATTTCACCTTGATGAGGAACTAGAAGAAACCATTTGGTGGGATTGTAAAGGTTTGAACAAAAGAACTTTGATCGGAATTTGTAGTCTCGACTTTGCGATAGAAACAACTGAAACCGTGACATAACCGGCTAATAGATAAGCCTGCATGTTTGCACAAGCAAAGCCAGATAAGACAACTCATAGCTCGATGAAAAAGAAACTTTAGTGATACCCTGATATAATTAGTTATCTATACTTAAATAAAGCTCAATGTGTGCGTGTATGTGTGTGTTGGCGCTCTACAGGCCAGACCGTTGGACCTACAACTATCAAATTTGGTACATGTATAACTTGGAAGTCGGGAATGTGCACCTCGGAGAAATTTTTTCGAATTTTTAATTAGAATTTGAATTAATTAAAATTTAAGCGAAATTTCGACGTTTTTCCGCTATAACTTCCGAAAATATTATCCCACAAACATGATTTTTACATCAATTTAAAGATAAAAAAATTAACCCAAGCTTCTATTTTTGACGAATTTTTAAAGAAATATTTTAACCATGTTTTTTTAGCACATGACTGGATAAAATAAAAGAAAACGACGAAGGAAGTTCAAATAAAAAAAAAACAGCTATCATCGCAAATCAAATCTAAAGATATGCAACTTTTATCACGTGACTGGATAAAATAAAATAAATATAAAATGTGATATTTTCTACAAAAATAAATGCAAAGCAAAGGTTTTTATGATCGTTTGCAATATCTAAATAATTAATTTAACAAATCTTCTTTATTTACGGTAAACCTGATTGAATTTAGACAGGATATGCTTCGAAATCCCAATTTACTGGCATATTTCTATAATCGTTTGCAATATCTGTACCATTAATTCAATAATTTTTTTCTCTTTTTCGCTTTCTTTAAAAAAACATATTTAATATTTTGGCAACATCATCGAAAAAAACATTTTTAATATTTTGGAAGCATAACCGATGATTAAAACACTGATTTATAAAATTAAAGAATATTATTAAGAAAACATGTTCTTTTAGAACTTTCCGTCCATCATCTTCAAGAAAATATTAATTTCAGGTCAATCAATGCCCGGAATTACTTCAAGGCTAATGAATATGTGATTTCATTGAAAATTTTGGAACGCATTATTCACGGCGAACCAGCTGGTCGCCAAAGACGGCTAGTATAAAATATATACGTCCAATTATATTACATAATACACTACATTTGGAATCCATTGTACACATATTATTCAGCTATATATATAGAAAATTAGGGAAATGCGTTGCATAATGAATAGATATGTATAAGGCTCCTAATATATATTATATTGATATTATATAATATATATTATATGAAAATATTTTGATATGGAGGTCATTAAGACCAAGTTACACATGATATTTAACTGAAAATGTTGGTAACCGCTAATTTTAGCAAACCAATTAGTCGGATTATATGGACCTAATGGATACAAATAATATATTGAATCATCTCTGAACCAAAAGTTTATCTCATTGATGATTACATAAAATACCATCAGTGAAAATTTGTTCTGGAAGATGTACTTACTATCGAGGATTTCCGTTACCAAAACTTTAAAGTACGCGTGACCCGATTTCGAACTCTTAAATATAGCTCAGTTCTACGAAAGTGCCCGAACACGGAGAAAAATCAATCCATTACCTCCTGGTCAGTTTTCTCCGGGCGACGGCCAACCCCAAAAAACCACACACGGTCCTGTTACAGTTTCTCTTTTAAACAATGGTCTTCAGATTTTGAAGATTTAACGGAAGTGAATCTCTGCTTCAGGTCCTTTATCAGTTTATTTCTGCCAGGAACCTTAACCCTTTCAGATACTAATCTAGAAATATAATCAGGTCGAGAAAAATCGTTTTCCCTCCTGGTTATGAAAAGATCATTTTAAATCCCTTTCATAAAAAAGATTAAAAAATATTTTTGAAAAAAAAATGTACTACAGAGTCAATAAATGTAATTAGTTTTTGAGTTTTATGATTATATTTTTCTAGCAGCTACTTTTCCACTATTTTTAAGTAAAAAACTTTTGCACTTCTTTTTTTTCCTACATTAATTACATTGTTTAAAAAAGAGTTGATTTGTTTGAATACGTACTTGAAATAATTACTCAATGACAAGTGCCATCAGAAACAACGCAACAGAAAATATTTAGAAAATAATTAGATTTTTAATTTTACGATCATATTTTTCTAGTAGTTACTTTGCCACTATTTTCAAGTAAAAAACTGTAGAACTACTTTTTTTCCTACATTAATTACAAGGTTTAAAAAAAGAATTTATTTGTTGAATACTTACTTGCAATAATTATTCAGAAACAAGTGCTATCAGAAACAACGCAACAGAAAATATTTTATATATAAAATAAAACATTTTCGGAATAAATACATAACAAATGGCAATAACATTTCGAGAGCATTTTCAATGTAAAAACCTAGAGTGAACGCTTGGTGGTTTTTCGAGGTTTTATTTTGAAACTAAAAAGTTAAAAAAAAAATTCCCCCCATCTCTGAATAAATGGTTCGCTGCTCAAGCCATTCTTTGTGTTGATGTACGCTATTTCTGTTGTCTTTATTATTATTATTAAATCTTTATTTTAAGAAATCGCCGTCATTTTCGATAGTTTAATTATGTTAACGTCTTGTTTTAAATCATCAATAGGGTTATTTCGGGATGAACCACAATTTCGAATCCCTATCGGATAACAAGAACGACGTCTAAGCTGGCATCTCTCTTCCTACAAACTTCACACTACACCAATGGGAAAAAATTTGATCCCAACGGATTTAACGGACATCAGATCCGCTTACACGGCAGTTCGAATGAAATCGGTTCATGAACCTGGAATCTATTGATCTCGAGAAGAGACCTTTCTACGAGGCCACCTTGATTTTACCGATATTTTAGTGTTTCAATCATTTTAAATTTTGAGATAGTTTTTCATCATCTATCGATAAACATTTGAAAAGATATTACTATGCATTAGCCAGAATGGGTATGTATTAATCCTAAAGCAGGGTGCACTGTTGATATTTGTTGTTATTATTGAACACCTGCTGCACAGTTTCCATAAAAATAGTTTATTTCTACATAAATATAAAGTTCTCCACTTAGAGCAGGAAAAGAATTGAACTATTAAAAACCTATGCAATTCACAAAAATCTATTTACCTACCATCTTAACCCGATCGTAGCAAAAGCTCCATCATGCAAAACAAGAGCAAAATTACCCATTGCGAGCACTATCGGAGATACAACATGATAGACTAATATGATCACCGTTGATACACACAATGACTTTCACCACGACCGATCTTAAATACATTCAATATTTGTGTCTTTAGTGATACCAACCACAATAGGCATAACTTGCCAACCATCGGATTCGAATAATGTATTTGAGATAATGGAGAGAGATTGGAAAACTACACAAGGACACTACAAAACTTGGGTTCAAAAAATTATGTCCAACACTTTGCTTACTGTAATTTCGAATACTTTTGTTATATTATATATATAATCTTTGCATGTGTGCACGCGCGTTGTAACATTTCCCTGTCCCAGTCACGATAAGCAGAATTTCCAGGCAACTGCCCACCATCTGCTAACGCCCTCCATTGTTAAAAGCCATCAGATTTCGAGATGGGGAATATCCTTATCGCCGACTGATGTGCATCTGGTCTTAGACAACACGTGGAGTTCATTGTGGGGAAGAAATCAGTCGTAACTTCAAAGGAAAGAAGTGTCTAACATCAGGATGCCGGGTGGTCCCTTTGAGAAGGAATATCATTTACAGGTGTTCCAGTGCGGTCAACTGCAAGGACGCGTCATTAATGGACAGTCCCACACCACAAAGACAGACGACACATTGGCCGATTTAAAACTGACGTTTGCGAATTGAAATTGAGGAAGCGGAGTTTGGACCGAGACAAAGAGAGGATCTTGCTTTGAAGAAGGAAAGGGACAGATTGGATAGAGGACTGCGGATTTTTGACGCTCCGTCCTGATAGCGGTTCTGTTAGCGTCTTGTGGGATTTTTCTCCAAATTAAGGGAGAACTCTTTCCAAGAACTTTTTTCACAATAAACCTTCAAATGTAGTAAATAGGAAATATATAACCTAGATCAGAACAAATTGTTCTTCTGTATTCATGCATATAGGTGTAAATAAAATATTAGTCTAAAACTCCGCTCTCTTATTTGATCGTCGAGATTAAGTCATTATAACGTTTTGTGATTAATCAGCTACATTTTATTAAACGTGACTTATAATATTAACTGTAACATATTGTTACAAGCGTATAAAGTTGCTTCCCAGCACGGTCATTTGTACTGGATATTGCCAGGTGTCGCATCAGAGATCCCAAAGCTTGGCGACAAAAATTGATGACTTGGAGAGAATTTTGGTGACTGTGGAGAAAAATTTGTTGACCTTGACGAAAAAAGTTGGCGAACTTGGCAACAAAAGGAACTTTCTAGAGGATTTCAGATGGTCTGATCCTTTTATCAACTAAGACTAGTTTTTCCTAGAAGCTTGGAGAACTTTCTAAAGATTACATCACTTCCTGACAAGGACATCACTTCCTGTGGAGAGACTATAAACTCTTTGATCTTGAGACTAACAAGATCAAAGAAAGTGGTTTTTTTGTACAGCAAAGAAGCTGCTGGATATTTGTTGGATATTTCTTGTTGATTGATGTAAGTGCTGCTGCTTTGTGCTACTTCAAAGTTTTAGATTTTGTTAAAAATAAAGAGTTTTATTTTTGTAATATTCTGCTTATTGGATTGCTCAGTTTTAATGTTGCGTAATCAATTTTTTTTCTTGCAGCGTAATTTCATATTTGACGCGCTTCAACTGAGAATCCAGATATGTCTTCATGTAAGTAGTTATATATATGCGTGATTGTGTTGTGAATAAAGTTAGTGGTTTTCTAAATCGCCTCATCAAGACTGAACGTAAATCATACATAATACATCTCTTAATAGACATTTAACGAATAAAAGCATTCAAAATTTATTTGTGTATCCTTTAACCTTTATGCAACTATTAACTAACCTATTAACTTTAATGCAACTAGACTCAAGTCATTAGAATTATTTTAACAATGATAGTTATGAATAAAATCATCCTCAAAATGCATTCTTGCGTTCAAAAATAACCTTCATATTACTTTAAAACTTGAATTTAATATAATGAAATCCATGCTAATAGAACTATTGGGTTGGTGGATAATTATCAGTCGTTTTTAAACTATGTTATTTGTTTTTTAACACCATTTATTTTTTAAAAATTAACTTTAAATCCAACAGTAAAATTTTCAAACAATTAATAAGGAGCGTAGACACCATATATTTCAATAACTGAACGATGATTGAATGGCCTAGTTGAAGTTGACTTACATTAGAGTTGGCAAGCTTTCGCCCCTTCCACTGTTGTCAAAAGTGTCTGGTGTTTGAAATCCTTGAGTCGACCTCTTCCTAGCTTATCTTCTAAGATAGTGTCACCAGATTTGAAACAGACAAACCATTCTTTGCTAAGACTTTCACTGATTGTACCCTCACCGTTGACTCGTCGAAATCGAAAAATGACTGCGCTGATTTCCATCCTTTCTCAAAGTCTTATAGCATAATATGACGGATATGAGTAATTATAGACACGCATGTTTTATTACCTAAATTGCGTGTCATTTATGATGTATAAAATATTGGGAATATTAATATATTCTTTCATAAGTGTATAATATAATATTATACATTGATGAATGCATAAAATATTGAATTTTTATAAAAATATAACGTCAAAGAAATGCCGATAATTATGCACCCATCTAATAGAATTATTTTGGTAATGACATATTCGATAAAAATATTGTCAAAATGCATTTTTACTTTCAAAAAAGCTTTTATATTGCTTTGAAGTCTTAATAGAGCTGAACTCGTGCCATTAGAACTGGAATTATTTTAACAATGAAATATTTCAATGAATTAAAAAAAGACAATGTCAAAATGGAATTTTAAATGAAAAGAGCTACTTTAAATCTTTTTCTTTCATATTTTGCAATGTACAAAAAAAAAATGAGAGATAGTATTAAGTATAATCTCGCTCCCCCTTATTTTTATTAAACTGCAAAAAATGCATTTTCTTCCTTGATTTTTCTGTTAGGTGAGTCTTTGCTTCCAACATCTTTGGGAATCACCATAGACAAAACTGCTGCATCCACTAGTTTTCGGCTTAAAGTTTATAAAGAATAATTGATATTCATGGAGTCCCTGAGGGCGGGTGATGAATAAAAGCGCACCACGCTTCACAGGGCGTCAGAAAGTGGAAAATTACCAAAAGCTGTAATCGCTTTCGAAGACTCGTAACCTTGCTCGAAGACGATCGGTAGCTGTGTTGGTTCGAGCTTAAGTAGCTGGGTGAAAGGAAAAATAAAGGATTAAAAAAAAGTAAAAATTGCCTTCCAAAAATACGCCGGAAACAATTTTACTTGCAAATGGTAGGTCGTTCCTCCCTCGAACTTAATATTTTGGAATTCCACAAGTATTTTGAGCATTCAGCATGGGGAATGTAGAATGTATGTCTACAAATTCTTAAAAGGCCAATATAAGAAGTGTCCATAAAATAATGTAATAATTTTGATCTTTCTGTGCTTATTAAAAATCATGCTAGATTCTGAGCGATCAATGCAAATTATAGAATTCTGCGTAATCAAAATTTCTTAAGATGCCCGTTTAAAACAACGTTCATTAAATAATGCACTAATTTTGACCACTCTGTACTTGCTAAATATCATGCCGGACTTTGGCTGACCAATGCAAATTATATAAATGTTCATGGTCAAAATTTCATAAGAGGCCCATTATTAAACAATCCTCCTTAAATAATGTATTAATTTTGATATTTCTATAATTACTAAAAATCATGCTGGCTTCAGTCTGATCAATGTAAATTGTACAAATAAGCATGCCAAAAATTTCTCAAAATATCTATTGAAACAATGCTCGTCAAAAGAAGTAATAATGTCAGCCTTTTTTCTGGTATTTTTGAAACTTAAGCATGATAATGGGTATGATTCCTGGGCTGCCCAATTCTAAACAATGTTTTAGTATTCATTAAATAATGTAATAATTTTGATTATTTCCTGATAATTACTAAACATTTTGGAAACTTGTACATGGGAATATGTATGACTGTAAATTGCTGGAATTTCCATTTAAATAATGTTTTTATACCCATTAAAAAGGAAATAATTTTGACTTCTTCAGGTAATGATTAAACACCATAGAAAATTCTGCATTCGAAATGTAAGGTGTTTGAATGTGCACATCCAAATATTCTGAAAGCATCCCTTAAAATTATCCCTTCGTAAAAAATAGTTTCAAATTATTATAGTAACTTATTTCCTTAGTTCAAAAATTAAGATAACATTTAAAAACTGTGAAGTATCAAAAATTCAAATAGACCTTACAAACATTCTAAACGCTGTATTAAAATAATGTTTGAAAATAGCTTTTAATTACGTTCACTAAATGGATAAGTATTAAAGCTGCCCAGTAAAAAAAACATTTCCTGCCATTTTCTACATTTTTTTTAAAAATCAATATCCCACCTGAAATAAGGCTATTTTTTTTCAACCTCAGAGGGGTTGTAAATAAAAGACGGGTGAATATAAAAAAATGATTTTATTACCAAAAAGGTAATAAATGCACAATAAAGGTTACTTCGCTACAAATTCACCTAGACGATTAAGTCATTTGTCATATCTATCAACAAGCTTTGCAATACCCTCTTCATAAAATGGTGCCACCAATGATTTGAAATGAGTTGTGACAGCGTCTTTGAGCTCCTCGTCAGTTTGGAACCACTGCCCCCCACGCCACTTCTTTAGTTCAAAGAAAAGATGAAAGTCACTCGACTCTAGGTCGGGACTATATGGTGGGTGTTCTAAAATGTCCCATCGAAATTGCTCAAGGAACCGTTGTGTTTCACGACAGCTGTGAGGACGGGCATTGTCATGGATCAGAACAATTCAAGACTTCATACCATATCATGCCTTTCGACACCATTCACGAACAACACCATCAATCATAATATTGTCTCCATACACTCAACTCATTCTTCGGTTTCCGCTGCACTATTCCCTTCTGCCTGCAAAAAGCGAATAACATTTCGCTATTCACACTTGGCGGGAGAATTAATAGAGACAGCTATGTTTATGTGACTCCAGCTGAACAAGGAATGGCATGTTGGAATTGTCAGCGACAGAGCATGTGGAGAAGGAGATGCGCAATCGCCTACAGCGCACACCCGCCGCATGCCTGGCCTTCATAATGTACGATCGGAGGTTGAAAAAAAAACCCTCGTACATTCAACGGGATTTTATTCCAACATGGGATTGAACAACAAGTTGCCATCTGCAAAACGAAACGTCTAGAAAATTTCCTAAATAACGTTACCATTCTAAAGATAAAATAAAAATATTAATACATTTTCGACACTAAGTAAATCTCTAATAGATCTCTGGAGAAATTGAGATCCTATTGATAAAGTTTTAATTTCAAAATCGAAGTATTTCAGACATTGTACCCAATTCTACCATACATTAATCAGATACAGAGATCTGGTACATAAGATTACAAGAATCAAAATTTTTAATTTTAGATCTAATGTAAAAGGGACGGCGATTCGGTTTTCGTCCTGGTCAATTGACGAAGTTTTGAAATCTGTACAAAAATAACATTCAAATTAAATTGATCAATTGCTGGAATTAAATTATATGATACTATTATTCAAAGATTACATTTTTTCTTAATTTTAAATCAAATTACCTCATCTTATTAAATAGCAACATTATTTTTAATTTTCAGTCGAGATTATTCATTGTTCCTGAGGAATAAATTAACAGAGTCATAATAATTGTTTAGGAATAAATTAAGAGGTTTCAAATATTACATAAGCAGTAAACGAATAATAGTCTTTTCATAGTGTCAGAATATAAACATTATTACATAAGATTTTCCTATTTATTGCTTGAATATTAAAAACGGTTTTAAGTTTTTAGCATTTTGTGATAAATTTTTAGTTCACTCAATAATAATCATGCTCATTCTTCTTATTGGGATTTGTTCTGTGTTAATCCAATTTTTAACGGGGTAAGTAAAATCTTAAAAAAAGGAAATAGTAACTAATTAGTTACAAATTTTTATTAATAAAATAAATATTATAGGAATGCTATTTGTATTTATGTACGAAAAATAAAATAATTCATAGTTCAATGTTCATTATTTAAAATTTACTTTTTAATAATCTTATATTTTAATCCAGCTTCAAATTTATGAAAATAAATATTAATGCTTTAAAATGTCGCATATGGAAAAAAGGATGCTATCAAAACCCTGCAGTACAACGATGGCATTTTGTTTCTGCATGTATATAACAGCAGAAGATCATTAGGAACCGCAACTGCATTTATAGATTATTTTTTTAAAACAAGGTTATTCTTAACATTTTTTCAAACATATCACTTGCAGTCAAAAAAGAATTATATTATACTGTTGAGGGATTTTTATATTTAAATGAATTAATGATTTTTATTTATTTCTTGAAAAAAGTGGTATTATGGTATTGCAGGACAAGGTGCTTATATGCGGCTGATTTTTTTTCGTATAAACTTATGAGAACTCTGAATATATCTGGGAAATCCAAAACCTTGGTTTTAAAAAAGCACTATTCCTTACGTAAAGAACAAGAAAATTTCATCTCCATTATTGAATGTCCTCGTATTAATTTATTTCTAATAAGCTTAGTTTAGTTTAATTACATTATCGTCCCATTTAAAGCATCACTACAGCTATTTTGGGACAAACCTAGTAATTTTGAACCACGGGGACGACATCTGAGTTGGTGCCCCCTCTCCACATCACACCAGTCGGAGGACGTTTAGCCTGGTTGAGTGGCATTTGCGCTCCACAAATTAACCCCCATGTCATAAAAAGATATCTTTCAAGCTCTGGATTGTCACATTATAACTGTTATCTTTGTATGCAAGATTTGGCGATTTTACAACGAACGCCAAATGGTAATCACAGTCACAGAGTAATAATGATACCCCATGTCCTTGAAAACGAGACGAAGCTTCAGTGAGAAAACGGCTGTCTACCCTTAATTGCGTTTTAGATGAGAGTTTAAAGTAATAAAGGAAATGTGAGAAATTGGATTTTAAAAATTAATGATAAAGGAACACGATTATAATTTTCTCGCACAGATGGCATTAATAATTTTGATGTGCGTGATACAAATTCATCTAATAAAGTGAAGTTTAATTTTTATTTTTATGGGGATTTTGATCTCTATATCTCTTACGGTTTAACTTTTTTAACAAAATGAAAAAAATACATAGAAACTGCTTTAAATTGAAATTTATGGATATCAGGAATATTTAGTTCTTTCAATTTGTATTTATGTATTCTTGTATGTACACATATTCCCCAAGCTTTCACTTGAAATGAGCTATTGCATTTTTTATGTTAAAATTGTTCAAATAAGCTGTTTTTTGCAAAATATTAAGTGCTTTGTCTGAAATAAGATAGGAATCATATTAATAATTCAGAAAATAATTGCTGGTTAATTTTCAGAAAGAAAAAACGTTTCTATAAGAAAATGTTGATAATTACTGATATTCCTTCAAATTTGAAATATGTTACCTCATTTTCTAGCTAATTTACCGTCAGACAATTATACACAATCCTATGTACCATCAATCGACATGTAAATGCATCTATAGTTCTTCATTAAAATGTTTAATTCTCAGATTCAGTATCATGATCTAAAGTTTTATTCGCAGGTAATGTAGTAACAAATTTCTGCCTATTTTCTTAAAAGTGCTGTCAATGATTTATTACTTATTTCCAATTTGTCTTAAATCTATATATGAAAGAAAGCGAAAAATAAAATATATTACTTTACATTTCATTCGTTCTTTTTCGCCCCTAAATTTTTTTGCCCAAACTATAGATTTATATAGATTGAGAAATTACAATAGTAAATATTTAAATATTAGGCATTAAGATAAAAATAATTTTGCAGCTATGTTAGCATGGTTTCTAAAGTCACCTTTTCTTCTTCTAATAAAGCATCAAAAGGTTTCCCTAAGAATTTTTTTTTTTTTAAATATTGCATCTAAACACTTCGAATTACAAAATTTCATTAAATAAGGTAGGCAATTGTACGAAAATTAATTTTTATATATCCATCATAATTTCAAGTATTAATTAGTACAATTTTTCTCTTATTTTTATCTATACGTACAAAATTTCACGTTTCTATCCAGAAAATTTTGAGAGATATGCTTAGTTTTAAATTTCGAAATAATGGTAACAAATGTGTTGATTTCGGAATGCAACTTGTACATTATCCAATCATTATGACTTCAAAAAAATTAAGAATTGCGCATAACATTGTTTACTTTCATTGTTCGACAGTTACACAAGGTCTTTATAAAGAAAAGAAACTTTTCGTTATGATGACGATTTATTTTATATGCAATCGTAATGCTTTTTTCAAGTTTTAGAAAAATACCATGTCGTTTTCAGTTCCAAACATTTTAATGGGCATTGTGGTATAGCTATTAAAAATTGTAGGAACAAACGAAAAGAAAGAGTGAGAATGAAGTGTCATATATGTGATGAAAAAAATTTACATTTGACTATATTTTTCAGGTTACCTTTTTGTTAGATTAAGGACGGGTGGTCCAGTGCTCAACATTTTAAAATAGACAAGATTGAGAATACTTCAACTTTAATAAGTGGCATTCATACAGAATATAAGATCGAATATAAGTCTAAAATCAAACAAATAGGCCATTTCTAATGCAATTTTTTTTTTCTTTCTGATAATTGTTGTTTGGTGAGACAAATGTTGCTTTGATCTAGATAGAAACACTGATTAGAAAAAAATTTAAAGTTTGGAAAAATGAAGACAATTCATCGCCATTGGCAGTTTTTTGTCCGCATGTTAGAGCTGTCGTTTTTAGAAGTTCTTGAGTTAGTCTAGATTTCTACAAAAATTGATTGTATAGGAACGATAGATTCAGTTAATTTTATTGGGATTATAACTGAAATAAGTAATGAATTAACTTTGTCTATGAATGTTTGATAAATCTTCGCTGATTCATTTAAAAAAACCGGTCCTCATGTCCCATGAACTCAATCACATATGCCGAAGTATTACTAAGTAATTCTGCATAGGTATTGGAAGCGTTAATTTGGAACAAATTTTTAAACACTTTAATTAATAGAATACTATTCAATTTTTAAAAAATGTAATGAAAATTAACAAATATTATATGTTTTAGCAAAGTAAGAATGTAATTTAAATCGCTTGAAATTAAGCAACAAAACATATCCTACGAGAGAACATTTTACTCACAATAGTTTAGTATTTATTATAATATAATTTTATTTATAGATAAAACTAAGTTGTTTTTTGGAGGGGAGGTGGAGGGGGTTAAAGCTCCTCTAAAAAGAGCTTAAATTTGAATTAAAATCATTTCCTGAATGTGGAGAGGTCTATTGTAGTTTTCAAGAACCAGTTATAAACATTATCATTATTTGAAATTAGAAAAGACTAAAACAAAAAAAAGTAGTAATTAATAAAAAAATATTAATTATTATTATTTTTTCTTTTGTCTTTTCTTCTCCAAATAATAGAAAAATCATATTTTATATTTTCAGGAACAAACGAAGGAAAAAGGAAATGCTACAGTTCATAAAATATCAAACTTGAGTTCAGATTCGCTGTACTGATACCTAATTTCCCTTATTGAGCTCTAAAAATTTAGTGGTGTAATTTGTGGAATCATTTTCTTTATCTGAATCGATGAAACAATTTTAATAGGCTATGTTTTATTCTATATTAAAGAATAGTATAATAAATAGTAGTAGTATCTCTCAGAAAGTTTATTCCATTTTTAAAAGCATTTTTCCTTTATCAAAATTATTTTACAATCAATTTTCATTAAAAACTATTTAGGGGATTCAAATATGACAAATCTTCCTTAGTTCTGCTATTTTGAAAATACTCCTATTAAATTAAGCAAATTCAAACTAAATTATTTCTTAATTAATATATACCATTACAAAAGAAACAAAATCTTAAAAAAATGATAATTGTGTGGAAAGCAATAATCAATCCATTTATTGATCAATTACATTAGATTTTTTTTTGTTAATTTATATAGCTGTATCATTAAAACCTGAATTTGAAGTTAAAACTTACGTCTTTTTGTAGTCTTAAAAATTCAATTCCCTATGTATTAGATTTCCTATTTTATCTAAGATATAAGATTTCGTAAGTAAAACTGTTGTCTTTAGACATCTGTTTTCTTTGTTTGTAAAGTATTATTATCTATCCGACATCGTAAGACATTTCTCTGATAAAAGCTGTATTGATTATGTAAATAGAATCAAAATGATTTTAAATATTTTTTAAAAGAATATTTCGCAAAAAGGTGAGTTGAAATAAAAGTAGGTTTTTTTTAACTAACTAATGTATTGAAATAAAAAATTAAAGGAATTCTTGAAACCTATTTATTATTTGCTATTATATATATATATATTACAATTTTACTTCTACTAAAATGACAGTAAACATGAGTACTATTGAGATTAACAATTTTTGGCACTTTTATATCTACAAAAATTATTATTAATTATTATTCTAAAAATCTGACACATCTATAATTTTTTGCGCCTAGTTTTCACACATTATTTCAAATTCATTTCGGTTATATTACAAATATTTGACTAATTAACAATTATTATAGAGGTTTGCTATTTTAAAGTTATGTGTCTATAGTTTTTAGCGACGTTTCCAAAGTTATTTAATTCTTTTTGACTATATTACAATCAGGATAGATATTAAATGAATTTTTTTTTCAATTTTTTAGTATAAAGTATAACTTTACATCGAAAATATCCAAAGAAGTTTTTCACTGATTTTTTTGAAAATTTCAAACTGATGAAATCCATTTATAGTGGGATATGAAGCGATATTGATTGCATTTCACTCACAATAGTTTTCGTTATTTATTTTATTTGCGAAGGTCTTGTAGTCTTAGTTAACTAAATATGTGTGCAATTTTAACATAAAAAATGCATTAGCTCATTTCAAGTAAAACCAAAAGGCTTTAGTAAAAATTATAAATCTTTCTTTTTTTAATTATAGTTTTTTTTTAAATTTCTATCTAAAAAATACAATTTTGCCTGTTTTGAATAAAAAGTTATTTGTCAGTTTTAACAAAGTTTTGTTTTTAAATCAAATGTCACTTTTGGCAAGAAAACACTTTTCAGTGTTTCAACACAATCTGTCTTAGAATCTATCTTTTGAAAATATCAGAGTTAATAGATAAGTACATTTTTTTAAGGTTCTGAATGACAGAATGTGTAAGTGTAGGAATCGAATGTTCCAAATTAAATAATTTCGTTCTTGCCATATTCCTAAATGAAATCAAGCCGAAACTGAATATAAATCGGAATTAAGGCTGTTGGGAATGATAGCAAGAGCATGTTTGTAGCAACTAAGCAACCTTCAAAATTAATTTTACTAGTTTTCAACTAAAATTTTTGGGTTTATTCCTCATACAATTTTTATAATGCTTTTCTAATTCAAAGAATTTGATCTTGAAGAAACTGAAGTACCTATTTGAGAATAAGTTCCTCATATTTAAATATTATTTGTTTAATTTATATTTTGTTAAAAAAATCTACAGCTTATTTGAGTGATTTATTAATGACGTACTGAATGCAGAAATAGTAAAGTAATTAATGAATAGAATAAGGTACATTAATCACGAACAGAATCAGGTATAAATCCGAAATTAAATTTAATAATGTAGTGAAAATTTAATTTACATTGAGCATTTTATTTCTCTTTTCAAGCCATTGTTCATTTGATTATAATCATTGCGCGCTCACGATTCCTATTACTTCATAATTTTCCAGAATGATTCGCTAAAACGTAAGATTTTTTTTTCTTTTCAAATTTAATCTTTACAAAAGTTTTGAAACGGTTACTATGACATCATTTGAAATTGTAGAAACATTTTCTAAACAGTTTCAGAGAAATATTATTCCGAATTAGGATTAGTTGCAATGTATATAAAGTATCTGATATGTAACATTTTTCAAATAGTTTCCTAAGTATTTTCAAGTGCTCATTAAAGTACTCATTCATTCATCTTTGAAATCTTGATAATGTCGTTAGTCTTGATTTCCATCAAATATAGCATATCATGTGAAAGATTTGTACATCATGTTATTTAAATAAGCCATTAAAAAGTTCTTATAAATTTTAACTAAAGTTACTGTTTAAAACTGTTACTATTGTTAGGAGATATTTTTTCTGAACGTTAAAAAAGTAACGACGGAACGTAATGGTAAAACACCAAAATTGATTTCAATTTATTTTCTATAAAAATGAAATGTTAGAAATTTTTTTCTAAATTTAATTTTGAATTTTTTAGAAAATCTAAGGAGAAATTGTCCCGAAAACGGAAATTTTGTCTTTGGAAAGTTAATCTTTTAAATTTTGATGTGACACAACATTTGCCAATAGGCTTTTTCGATTGATTAAGTTTAAATTAAGATTTAATAATTAAAAAATTAACAATTTTGAAAAAGATTCTAACTATTGAATATCTATTGGTGAAGAAGTAATTATTTATGTACCAAATTTTATAAATCTGGGATCAGCTGTTTATATGTAGTTACTTTTTTGGTGATTTTTGTTTCTCGCGATTTACAAAAAACGAATTTAACAGTATGTCTGTAATATAAATATATTACAATTTTTAATTCGGAAACAGTAATTTATAGTACAGCGAAATAAATCAAACACGAAAAATTAAATGAAATTAATTTAAATACAAATAATCAAATTAAAACATGAAATTCCAAGCAAGACTATGCTGTATTTAAAAAAAAAGAAAATTGTAACATTCTTACGTCACAAATCAAATTTTAACAAACAGTCTTTCTTAACAGAAAATCTACCAACGTATTCATGTTATGAATTTTGAGGTAAAGTAGGTAAATAAATAAATAAAATAAATTCCTTTTTTTTTATTTTTTGAAGGCGTTTCACGTATTTTAAAATTGTTTAATAGCAACATTTTACGGAAAAAGTTGCTCAGAAATATTTTGATAAGCAAAATTATGTGAGAAAAGTGTTAAGACTTTTTTTCTCATTTTCCCTATTTCAACCATTTAACGATAAGGAGTTCATTGATGAGGGCTAAGCGCTTTTACGGTAAGGGGGGGGAGTCCACCTAGTAATCTTATCTTATCATAAAGTAATCTATCACTGTCTAAAAGGTCATTAACGAAGGGGTACGGCACCAAAAAAAAAAAAAAACACGAGTGGAATATGCGCTCCACGCCAAATTTTTCGGCCAAAGGTAATAAAATTCCAGTAAACCTACAAACTGGGGGTAGGAAATGATAATTGGAGCGCAAATGCCACAATCCCTTTAGCCTGATAGATTTAAGGTGCAAGAGACCCACTTAAGCCGAGTTCCTGCGGCGCGTCCATCTGCAGACGAGCCATGCATTCCCCCTTTAGACCCTCTTGCGGTTGCCTGGCCAGTTTACCGACGATCTGTCGGTAAGCTGTCCAGGCATCAAAGGAGCCCAGAAAACCGCAAGAGGGGTCGAAGGGGGAACTCATGCCTCGTCTACAGAGGGGTGCAGGTCGTTTACACGACGATTCTTCGGTGGAATCGATTCTCGAACCTGAAACCCTCCGGTTCCGAAGCCGAGACCTTACCAGCAGGTCACAGTGGACCTTCTCATTATCTAATACTATAATACGAGGAATGGTTGCCAAGTCGAAAATCGCCCCAGAATTAATAAACTCCGGTAAACTTGGGGGTCTGGGGTTTTTGGCCACGAGGAATCGATTGGCGCCGGTTTTGAAGCTCTACGTTTGAGCAGTTCGGAGTTACAGATAGGATATTTTCAAACTTTATTAGTTCGCCATAATGGCTACTTAAATTTCAAGCGGTAACGTGCTGCCATCTATAGCCAATATGGCGAACTAATAAAGTTTTATGTTTATGCTGTTATAGGTTTATAATATGTTTCTTATGTATATATATATGTTTGGTTTTTCTAAATAAATTTGTCAAAAATATTGAACTTCAACACACTTCAATCTTTACCTTTACTTTATCTTTGTGTAGAATAGTTCCCTTTCCAAACTCCAACTTTGTTTAGAATAGTTTACAATGGTGCAATTTAACCGGTTATCTTTTCACCAATGGTTTCACAAATTTTCTTATGGCATGTATTATTTTGATAAATCACAATTGAAAATTTAAATCTTCGAGTTATCTTCGATGCCTGTTTTCTCCGAGCGGAGCTCGGTCACCCGCTGGTTAGAAGAAATATGATAAAGTACTTTTATAAGCAGCATGCAGATGGCTCAATTATTGACATTAACAACCCATTTCGAGGCAAAATGGCTATTTTGGGATGGATTCAGTAAATTTGAATAACGAGAAAATGAGTTTGAATTCGTCCCCAATCTCCGAATTGGGACGTTTGACAATTGACGTCAGATTAAACGAACACCAAACCCACGTACAGAACTATTTTCCTCGGAACTGTGTTCAGATCCTCAGATTATGAGATACCAAAAGTGAAACTGCATCATAATATCACTTCAGTCAGCCTTTGTGTTTTAATCGGAAAAGATATATTATCCAAAGCTTAAGGAAACACACAACTAAAGTCTAGAAATATCAAGTTTTTTTCATCTGAATATAATATATTCTATTTAGATTTCTAGACCATCCATGGAAATGTCATTCCACACATTTTTTATTGTTTTTACTACAGTATTTAATAAATTAAATACTATGCCTAAAATGAGACAAATTATGAATTATCACATATGGATCTATTTCTATCTGAAAAAGTCTATATTCCAAATAATAAAGATTTTAATTATTCCAAAGTAAATGCCGATCAGGCTTTAACATGTAAAAAAAAAGAAAAGTTAATAAATGCAGTCTAGATGAATGTTTATTCGAGTGGGCTTCTATGACGTCTCTTTTTGCTTTCTTTTCATATTATAACGGTGGAAAAACAAACCGAGGCTGATAAAGAAAAAAAGAAAAATACATGTATGCACACCAACGCCGATAACGGTGTTGAGTAGGAAGAGGCATACCTGCTCGAACCGAGTGTCATCTGTCTTGTAAGCAGCTGAAATCAGGTCAAGGGGTGATTTCCTGAGGCTGCTTTGTCATTGGTTCACCAGTATCCAAGACGCCCGCGTGCTTTACTAGCAGCCTCGGAGGCGAATTCAATTAATCTGCGGATGACCTTTCTTCCTGAATGCAGAATTTTGCTAAAAAATATGAAATCTCTTCCGAAAAAAGCGTTTTAGGAATCGAAATAATAGTTAATTATTTCGTTTCTGTGGGAACAACTATTCCGTTCACTGACTTGAAGATGTGTGGGTCTAGACGAGGATTTTGTGGCCGTCTTGAAGTTCATATCTTATGGATAATGATTGCCTTCGGGCATGAAATTATAGTTTCCGATATTAAAGTATTGCACATTTATATTTGAGGATTTCTTAATGTAATTTTTATTATTATATTAACTGCCTTTAACAATCAATAGAATATGAAATGACTAATGGCTGGATAAAAATTTAAATGAATAATTTGTGTATCTTGTTTTAATGGCTTCCTCTGTATTTTTTAAAACCCAATTTTGATTGACGTATAAATCCTTTTTTTTCTCATGAAAGACCCCTCATATATGAAGAGAAGAAGTTTCCAACATGGCGGCTGCTTCTCGCCACCCTGGTGGGTTCAAAAATTGTGTGGGGTCGATTACCTCCTGTTGATAATGGGAATGGCTCCCATGGAAAAAGTTATACTTTAACCAATGATGGAACCCTTAGAACTCAACCTCAGATACAGCCAAGTCTGTCGCAGTGTTCTAGTCATTCATATTTATCCGTGTGCCTTCCAGGCAGTTTGGAATACTCAATTTTTGATATAATTCAGGACATTTTGTGAACAACATACACATTTCTGTTAATTGGGCCATTCATTTTTATAATTTTAATAGCTATTAGACACAAAAATATCGTTGAAGATGCTACATTAATCACTACCAAAATTTGACTATGACGGCCAAAACTTGAAGATGAGCCAAAAGTTTGCCAAAGATATATGGCTAAGCGAATAGTCTGTCATTGACGTGAGGTTAAACTAATAGTTCGGCAATGACATGCGGTACAGAAGCAATGTATCTTCCTGAATGTCAGTTTAAGCAGGTGAAAATGATAGAAAGAATTGAATTATGCATCCTGTAAGTCATCTTGTTACTTTTTCAGTGACTCAATATCTTTGTTTTATTTTTGCAATTTTTTCTATAAATGTGCAGTTTAAATAAATTCAGAATTGTAATTTTTTCCTAAATATCAATCTCAACAGAACTGCCTAAGACTAAGTTTTGTTTCAAAAATTTTCTAATTATATTCAGTTTAATGTTTGACCATCATTTTAACTTATTTTAGTAAATAAGTATTGGGCATTAATATTTAGGCGTCAATTTATCAAAAATCGTTTAGTAAAATAGAGTTTCTGCTCTACCGAAAGAACAAACCTTTCTCTAGACTAAAAACAAAAATAAGGAAATATCCTTTTTTTATTATCTATGAATTGAACTTCGTCTTTGTCTCAGCTGCCATCTTTTTTACAGATCTAGATTGATGTGCGTCTCAGTCATTAAAAGATCAAACACACCTAAAGACCATTCACTGGAAGATTATATATGATTATTTTTGGAGGGAGGCAGCATTGAGAAATTATGAGAACCTTTCTGAAGTTTTATTATGAGAATCAGTTCACATGAGGCCTCACCACATGTTGCAAATTCATAGATTTTCATGACAAATTGCCGATCAGAATGCTGGTTTGTTAAGCAAAAGTCATATGATATAATAAATATGCGTTCTGAATACAACAGCAGCTTCTCGATCTTATTTTCAACAAGTAACTAACTAAACATCGTCGGGCATTGAGTACATTTCACAATATTTCACTTTCAAAATGAATATCTAATTGAAGTTTTTTATAATAAATCGCTTTCTTCACGCTCCGCAGAATGTATGTCCTTCAAAGAATCTCAAAAATGACATGAAAGCAGAGCGGAACGCCATTTTCAAGCGATTGAGTTCCATGAGAAGATAGAACGTGAGTCCGAAATTGGTGAGAACTAAAGAACTGTCTTGTACATTCGGTTTAGATCTACTCTGGAAGATATACCAATTGGTATTCTGTATGTATCCGCTCTGGTTTCGGATTTATTGTCCGAAACAGTGTTTCTCACTGAAGAGTGGCAAGATTGGCTTCACGCTTTGTTTAAATTGCATCCTCCATAGTTTATAACTGTGGGACCAGTCTTTTGCAGGCAATACCAGTGAATTTTTGTTAAAGAGGAGTAACAAATGACTTCTGTAATTATTTGTGGTGACTGTATGGTCGCTGACTTTCGGATTGACTTGTGAATATATGGTTGCACACTAAAATTGGCGAAAACTTATGTTGCTTTTTAAATACTCAAGATTTGGCTGATAAGGTTACAATCAGTTTTTTAAAAATTATTTTAATATATAAAGTCATCTTTGAAAAGATATTAATTTTGATTAATGATTATTCGCTGTTTTAAACACATAGATATACTGATACTATGATCTAATTGAAGGAATTAAACATGTTTGATATAAAAAAATTAGAATCTGGAGGCATCTAAACTGCCATATTAAATAAAAGACTCTCCGAAATTAAAGCTATATTTAAATTTGCGGCCATTCGTACATTAACATGTTAAAAACCTTATAAAAATATTTGACATCTAATAATTTAGGTTAGTAAAAAGGGTGCATTACCGATAGAACGGCTTTTCATTGTTGAACAATATTTCAAAAATAATGAAAGTCGAAAGTCAACCATAGTTCAAAAATTTGTGAAATTCGGAAAATGATCTCCTAAATTGAGTGATTTAACACCATTGGATTTCTTTTTATGGAGTTATTTAAATTCAAAGATCTATGCCAACAAGACCACAAGTACGCGGGCATTGAAGGAGAAAATTCAAAGCTGGATCAACGAAATTCAGCAGCATTTATGTAAAATGATCATATAAAATTTCGCAAAAGAGTGCGAACGTGTCATAAAAGCTATGGAAGCCGTTTGCCCTATATATAATTCCATACATAGCATTATTCTGTGTACTTTATGATTCAATAAGAATATAATGATTCAAAGAAAAGAAAACTTTTTATTTAATTCAAATCTTGCGGTAATACATTGTTCCATTTGTAACGCTCCATTTTTACTAACCCTTAACTATCAGTTGTGAAATGGTTTAATAGTAATTCCCATTCGGTACTGCACGAATGATGGTAAATTGAAATCTTGTATTAAATTTTGGGACACCCTTTATAAAGTTTTCTGCAGTAACTGGGAAATAAATATAAAATTATCATGACAATATAAAGATGGTCAGGGTTTGTTTCCAACTTACTCTAATATTGACTATTGCTTTTCAAATATTATATATGCTTGAAAAAAAACTAAAGGTGCATAGTTTAAAACTTGGTTAATGCATAGTTTAAAACTAATATCATTTTGGTCAATCAATACATAATTGGGGCCATACCAATCATTACTGACCAAATATTTATTTTGACTGATCACTAATTATTAACGATATTGCAATTCAAACACACTCTTTGATTCCAAACGGCCAAAGTATAATAATTAATAACATATTTTCAGCTAGTAATATATAAAATACAGGAAGGCTTGCAATTCTCAGTTTTCCAGTCGGTCATTTGCTTCATCTTTTCATCTTTAAATTATCATTATAGCTGAGAACTAATCCTCTGTCCTTTCAAATCCGATTAAGTCGCAAAAATGTGTGTATAGTCATTTCAAGATAAACACAAAACGGTCAGATTTGGCATTCTTCAAGCTAATAAGCGGCAAAAACCGTATTAATCAGTTGACTGGTTCCAGTGATTCAATGTTTCGTTATTCGAGTGGAAGCTTCTACATGCATCGCACCCTAGTCTCGGCGAAAGGTATCCTGCGGCGAAACGAATTTTTTCAGCTGCTAAAAACAAATTAGGAGGTGAAAGTACTTTTGATGTCATACCATCTCACTCCAGGGTGCATCTTCCGGGCTTCGTTAGCATTCTACTTCCTTCAAATAAAATTACGCGCAGTGATCAAAAAGATTAAAGCCTGCCGAATGTACTGACATGCTGTGTTTTTCCTTTTGAAAATACAGATGGTTTTTGGAAAGATTTTTCCATCAATGGTGATAAACATTAATAAGGAAACTCTAAACTGAAGAACCTGTAATCTGTTTTTCATTAAATTAAGGGGAAAAAGTGACTTAGCTTGATAATTTTAGATTCAATATATTATAAAATTGTGTGTGTGTGCGTGTGTAAAAATTTAAAATTTTGGAAGCAGATGGCAGGTTTGAAGACATTGATGAAGTCTTCTCATTTTAAAGTTCTCTTTACTCCATCTCCGGAGAAAAGCAGGCGTATTTACAAGCAGGGTGGCCAAGCAGAAGTGATGAGAAAAAAGCAGAAATTACTTTTCCCTCGTGTTATACAGCATATTTTGATAAGGAAAATGTATTTTATAGAGCCAATACCCTACTAAGATTGCCATAGAGATTTCTGAACATGTGACTTTCAAAGCAGGGGAAGCACAGGGTCCTTTTTATAAAATTATTTGTTTAGGTCATCAACTTTTATCAAACACTCTCACCGTGAAAAATTTTATATTATATATATATATATTACTGTAAATGGAAATCCTACATTCAAGAATTTGTTGCCCCTTTTTTCAATAAATTAGTACAAATGTGCCTTAACCTCATAATTTTCTACTGACATTGGAAAAATATGGTGGAATGTGAAATGCAAAATGGCTTGTTGAGTGAAAATTTGACGCTAATTTATATTTTAGACGCTAAAAACCTATGTACCAAATTTAATTCACTTCTTCTAATATATTTTAAAGAAACAGATTGACGGACTTCTGAATGGACAAAATTTGATAGAAATCTGCGAACCGAGGTGGCCTGGTGGCAAGATCTTGGCTTCGGAACGGAAGGGTATCAAGTTTGAGATCCGATTCCATCGAAAAACTATTATCTAAGTGGAACTGGTGCACATTAAATACGTCAGGGCCAAACTTTCTCCCGCTGGTGAGGTAGACTGAAAAGGAGAATACTAGTTCGAGTGTCATCTGACCATGGTTTAAAATTACAAGGTCCATCTCAAAATAGACTAGCGTGTTTTTAAATTAGGACGTTTATATAACTGAACTGACAGAAATTTAAGAATTTCATCTTATATCCTAACACTAAATTACATCCATCTAATTACAAGCTATTTTAGATTGTCATGTTGAAAAGCAATTATAATGCCAAAAAGGCATTCTTTTAACCTAGAAAGTGTGAAATTTAGAGATTCATCAAAATCTTCCGTTTGAATTTTTTGATTATTTCTCTATCCTTCGTATAGAAAAATGTAAACAGTTGTAATTCTTTTTATTAGCAGAATATATTACTTTCAACTTTATACATTGTATAGTACTGCAGGTGTGTTGTATTGTACAATGCATTCCCTTACTTTTGGGTCATACAAATTGGCATTAGAGAGAGAGAGATCTATTTTTAGTGTTGCAAAATTCAGAAGATCCTTTTTGAATATTTTACATGCACTTCAATTATTAAAATTAGTCATTATGTACTCGAAATTCCACTTATGAAAAGGCAATGTTACGCAACTGACCATTTGGCTTATCACACATATTCACTTCATCATTACATAAAGGGTCATGGGATCATGCTCAATACGTGACATTACTAGAAGGGTGTTGTAAAAACATGTTGGAAGGACTATTTTGACAATTTCTCTAAACTGGTTACAGAAAAAAGTAAAAACAAATCTTCAAATTAACATAATATATTAAATACACCACTACATGTTCATTGCTGGAGGCATTTTGTACAGTTCATTTCCGAATTTATACGTTATACAAGCAGGCATTATTCAAAGAGGGAAATCTATTTTTAGTGTCGCAAAAGGCTGAAGGTTCCTTTTAAGTATTTTTCTTACATTTAAATTATTTAAAAAAATTTCATTACACATTTTAAATTCACCTTATGAAAATGCATGGTTTCGCAACTGACCATTTGGCTTATCACACATATCCACTTCCCATTACATAAAGGGTCATGGGATCATGTGCAATACGTGACACTACTGTAAGGGTTTTTCAAAAGAACGTGTTAGAAGATTTTTAAGTAGCGATATGAATGCAAATGAAGTTGGACCAGTTCATAAATTAAAATTTTGAATGAAGGAGTAAAGAATTTAGAACATTCTTTATTCACTCAATCTCTTTATCTTGAAAAGCTAAGCATACCTCGTTATTCTTTTTAAAAATTGCGTAGTGAAGTTCGCTATTTTTTTCTCTTAAAGATAAGCCAGATACGAGTTTTTTTTTTCTTTATTAAATTCTTGGTTATGGCATTTAAACCGAAAACTAGGATTTTCAACGAAAATAAGAGCGGCAAAATATGACCATAATCAAGTAAAAAAATAGAATTAAATTCCTTCGGCTAATAATAACATTGGCGTACTGTGGTTGAATACATGGAAAATGCAAATTATCTGCGTCTTGTTTCTTCTGGAAACTAACATTCAAATTTTTTTTCTATTATTCCCTTATTTTAAAAACTATAAAGCTAACAAGGGAGGTATTTGAGTTTTTTTTCTTTGAAAGTATTCGGATAGCAACATAGATGGTTATTTTACGTTAAACTTCATAGAAAAGTGAGTTCTTGAATGCACATTAGACATCTATTCAATGTTTGATAGAGATGTAATATTCAAATAATAAAATGAAATGCTGAATTTGATTTGGTTTGAGTCTGAGTAATCAAATTTCACCGCGCATGCTGGAGCAAATGAATTGATAAGTTTTACTTTCAACAGATTTTGATAAATACACACTATAACAAATGACAATATTAAAATAGTATTTATTTGTCAAAATTTGACAACTATACACTATTTTAATATTGCCATGAAGATGTACAAGACTACATCACCATTAACAAGTTTATTAGAACCAATAATCTCATAAAACTGGGAACTCAGCATTTATACATATATATAATATTCGAGAACAATCCAGTTTGAATAATTAACAAATACCTAGAGCCTTGCAGATCTTAGATAAACAATAAATAACATTTCAAACAGAAGAATACTAATCGTGGCTGGGATTCGAACCATCGACCTACAGATCAAAAATAAGACAATCTGCTCAATCAATCTGATTGAGCCAAGACGATTGCTAGTTATTCTGATTTATGTGGCAATATAAAAAGTGCACATTTAATTGTTTGGGCTATTTCATGGTATTAAGATATAATTCAAAATGTCATAATATTTGAAACATACTCTAACATTGGATTTATAGATGATCAAACAAACATAGAATTTATAGTTTGCATTATAAGAAGATGGAAGGTCAAGCAGAAGTAAATATAGAAACATCACTGAAAATCTACATTGGATCAACGTTTATTAAAAACACGTTGTGGACAGACAATAAGGAATTATAATTCTCAAAAAATTTTCAGGCACTGCTCCTTCCACAATTTAAAATAAAAACGATTTTCCCTTATATATTAATAACTTAATTACAAATGAAGTAAATTTTCTATAATCCGCGATGGCAAATACTCAAAAATATTGTCACAAACGTTAAACACAAATTTTTAAAAAATCATGTCTCCCAGAAGATAGTCTTAAAAGATTCGTTTTCTTATGAATTATTTCCATAAGTTACTCGCATATACGAAAATCCTCATCAGAAACTAGTTTCAAAACCTTAATTTTCCCACAATCTTTCATACATCTGACACGTGACAGTGCTTTCTAGTAGTTAAGTAATAACAACACTTGAACATATAACGTAAATTAAAAAATCCACGCCAATGTAAGTTATTGGCGTTATTTTTCAAGGATGAAAGATATCAAAAAAACATTTAATACAGAATTTTTTCCTGATGATGAGGCAACTTTCAGCCTAATTTAGAGATTACAATATCATCTTTTTTTCATTTTTGAACAGTATGATCCATATATGCGCTTCTTCAAGTCTTTCAAATTCGTTATAACATTCTCTGATTCAAATCTAAGTAAATATCTCTAGTTATCTTTTTAATCAGTTTACATCTGAAGAGCATTGTAAACGTGTGTGTATATAAGCTGTTTTTATTTAAAGAAAAGCAAGCATGGAATTCGTTAATAATACTGATATGGCAAGAGCTCAGTTTTTATCCATTAATAAGATTACTTAGTAAGAAGCAAGATTTACAATTCAAAGAAGGAGAATGAAAAGAATAGAGACAGTAAGAAAGCATTTCTGATTTCAGCATGTGTTTGAGACATCGTAGGAAGATAAAACTCCTGCACATCTTGGATGTTAAAATAATTCCAAGTTCATGTAGTTAGAAAATAATTATTTTTAGAACGTATATGAATCAAAATTTGTTCACTCGTATAAACTTTAGAAAAATTTATAATTTTAAATTTAAATAAAGAAAATATGCAATAATATTCCAAAAATTATACCATTGAAGTCATTTGCAAAAGGTGGAAGACTTTTTCAATTCCTACTATTAGTTCACACTCTTTTTGTATATATTTATAAATTTTATTTAAATTTTCGGTCGTTAATAAAATACTTTTTATGCATCCACTTCAGTTCAAATTCATTTTTTAAGCTTTTAGTGAATAACACTTGATGCTAAAACAGTTTGAAAATTTAAATCAACATACAGTAGCTCAATCGGTAAAGTACAAGTATTTAATTATTTTTCATGTGACGGTGAAGAATGAATTCAATCCCTAATATTTTGATGTTTAATATTTTTTTATAATTATTTAATAAAAAGTAATTAAAATGAAAAAAAATTGTTGATTTAAATAGGGATTGAATTAATTTTACTTGTTAGAAATGCGTTACCTCAAAATATTTTTTAACATCTGCAAACAAAAATTAATGATCCACATTTTTGAATATAAGTAAATCAGCAATTGATAAATGCTGAAAATTGTTTAGTAAGATTTAATTTTATGATAAATTCAGCAAATTATAATATAATTTCGGAGAGGAAGTCTAATATCCATAAAATATTATTAGTTGCTAATATAATTTACAAAATTACATTCAAATATGATCAAGCCGGCGAATCCTTACTGTTGATGCCATGATATTATCAAATTGGTGTTGGTGTCATTTCAAGGAGAGAATCGTTAGAAAGCCACGAGTAAGTGACCTGCGTAAGCCTATTTATACTTCGTTAAAAAGTTGAATATGGTTTATTGGCTTAGGAAATTCTGAATGAACATTTCAATTAATTATAAACACATTAAAATTCATCAAGATCCTATTCATTTAAAGAATAACATTTCTGTCTCAAAAGCTACATTTAGTTCCCAAACTGCACAAATACCAATTATTACTTGGAAATAACCGCTTTATCTATCTTTGTAAAGTTGAGTTCTAGATTACTATTCCTATACTATGAAGATAATTTGAAAAATAAGTCAGAATTTTATTTTTTGCAACACGTATAAAGACCCATCTTTTCTCTACGGGAAAGTAAATATCTAATAATTTGTAATCATTTAAACACATTTTCTATAACTATGCAATGAGTTTCGGAAAATTATGTTTGTATTGTTCCATAGCCCGTTATTAAGTTTACTTAAGTATAAATCGCCATCATGTAAAAATGTTAATCGATATTGAATATCTTATTCTTTCAGAAAGCATACAAGTGTAAGCAAAGAATTTTATCCTCAGCTCCATATTCCAATATTTCTCTTGAGATATTGAGATATTTTAAATGCCCATTGTTTCTTCCTTCTTTATAAATTTGAAGTTGCAACTGTCAACAATTCAAAGTTTATAACATTACATATGAGCAAATTCACTTAAATTCGGGAGTTAATGATAAAAACGAAAAAAAAATTGCATACTTATATAGATGAATGCAAGAAAAAAATTCATTGACAATCTTCCTGTATGGGGGTCTTGTAAAATTTTTTTTCTGTTATTATTTATGATCTATTTCAACAAAAGTTCGTGTTTTCATGCATTTAATGAAACGCTGTTATTGGAAGTATACATGTAGTTGAAATATTAAGGATAACAAAAGCTTGTTCCACTTTTTGGGATAGTGTGTGTGCGCGCGCATATACACCAATGAATCGCAGCTTATAATATTTAACAAAACAAAACTGCCAGAAGAAAATTCTTTTTCAATATAAGATGGAGTCACAAATGCAAAAGCGACTGTTAAAGGGGACGTTTTTTCAATGAATTCAGTTGAGGAAATAGGACGCACCAGATTATACAGCACAAATTTAACATTTTCTTACATTTTTCTGCCTCTTACAAAGTTGAGAAAAATCTGTAACCCCTATTAAAATTAAAAATGAATGGCAGTACGAATTCATTACCTTACAATAGGGGTGTTCAGACTTTTCCAGGGAGCGGGCTACTACTAATTTGTTCAAGATATTGCGGTCCATCCAGTAGCTAGGTCTACAATATTCATTACAACTTGATTAAAAATGTAGAATCTGCAAGCACTTGTTTACATCACTAAAAACATAATAATTGCAAGATACAAACACTAGGATACTAGCCACAAATATAATATCAAATGTCGCAAATATAGTTAGTTCACGTAGTTATGGCTAGTAGAGAACTTAAGCTGCATACAGTACTGCAATTTTGAATACCTCCCTATATAATGACTAACTGCTAATCTTGTCCTGGATTCTAACAGATCGTCTGTGAGATGAGAATGATATGTCATATTAATTATATTCATTGTTTGAAATGCAAATTCACGCAAATAGATAGAACTAAAGAACCATGTTAAATAATGATTATTTGGTTCTATCCACTTGTGTGAACTATCTACGCAACATATTTAAAATTAGGATACTTTACTTCATCCATTAGAATCCAAGAGTTATTCTTAGATTCTGATCGCTGTGCTTTTAAAATTATCAATTTAAAGGATAAAAATTTAATTTTCCTAAAAAGATAATATAATGTTTCATGAAATTCTTTTAAGTATGCTCGTCTTAGGTTTTAGTAAATGCAGTCGTTCTAAAATGTCTTAGTAGTCCACCGGCCAATAACGATTGACTTAATTCCCACTTCTAGCTTACATGAATACAATACGTTTTACTTTTATGACATATATTTTACATTTTCTTTTTTGGGAAACTTCCTTGTAGACTTCCATGATCAATAATCTAATTTGAGAGGTGATTGAAATCAGTGAGGATTTAACAAACAAATAAAATAGATAAAATGCCTCTATTTCATCACAATTTGAACGGGAAATGAACGAAAAGATAATTTCTTATGAAGAAATCATGAAAAATATAAATTGATATAAAATACTAAGAGATAAATTTTGAATCAATTCTACTCGTTGTTCATTTTTCGTGCGAACACTTCATTGCTTAAGATATTTACAATCTATTCCTAAACTATAAAGCGGGAAAAATTTGATTTTAAATGTGAACAAAAAAAACTACAGCGTTTTTTGTAAAAACCAATGAAGTGTTAAAAACTCAACACATTCGATATCCTAAACATAACCTTTTTTCATTATATAGCGTCACACTTGACGAGGCGGCGTTTCGGGTGAGATATCTTGATGCACAATATACCTGACGACTCAGAACTCCTACTTGCATTTCTACTACTACGCGTAACTATTTAAGTTGTTCCAGATTCAATCTGATTATCAAGAAAATTTTATTCCGGTTATGTTGTGATTGCTTATATGGCTCATTCGATACGGCAAAAAAGCTTTTAGGGGTGACATGATGATTGGTTTGGTTTAATGGTGCAAAGGCTATATTTGGCCATGTTGCGCCAAATGCATGATCCATCTTAATATACAATTGTATGTAAAAGTTCTATATAAAAGCTCAGGAAAAACTTTAAAGAGCTAAGAAAACACACTCAAAGAAGCTTATCAATTCCAATGTCACGTAAAAATAAAAACAGATTTTAGTGGAGATTATGTCCCAGCAAGTCTTAATTCCATATCATTTTTACCAAAGTAGTTACGTCTAAATGTACTAAAACTAGGGCATGAGTGACACGATGAATATTTTATATATCATTAAATGTGAATGAAATTTACAGTTTTTAATTCTAAAATGTTATCAAAAAATTCAATAAATTTTTTTTATGTATTTTAGATTAAAAAATTATTGGAAATTTGCAAAAAAGAGAATTATCCAATTTTAAGAACAGATATCCATTTATTCAACATAATTTAATGTTTATGCATCTTTTTGTGAATACAAATTGCTCTACAGTATTTTATTGTGAATTAGAATCTTTTTTCCCGCAGTTTTTAAACTTCCTGAATCAGCGAATAATTCGAGTTCATCTTAGCGTTAGATGTAAATATCTTGCTTTCATTTTCTTTCTCATTCTTATTTTGATTAAATAAACTCATCCTGACCCACGTGCAAAAGCTTTTTGAATCCTAACAGAACTAACATCAAAAATTATTGCAGATATTTTTATTTTCACTCGTGTGATGTAGTTCAAGCTATAGAGGTTTTCCATGTCAATTGTAAACTTCTTCATTTTGCTGAATTTGTTATTCATATTCAAAGAAAATCTGTTCTGATATATTGCAAAATATTAATTTGAATTTCTCATTTATTCTTTAAAAGTTTAGAGTTTAGAATACCTATTTTATTTACTGCATCACCTTGTATCTCAAAATATTTCACAAGGGTGAAATAGTTGTTTTATTCAGATACTTCCGATACAATACTTCCGATTAGTTTCTAGAAATCCAAGGTTGTTTTGAGCTCTATTTAGCAAACAACAATATTTAAAAGTCACTTTATTTTGATAACCTTTACCTCTATACGATTATTTTCGAAGAACGAAGATGTTATTATGCTCAAGGATCTCCTCATATTACATCTACTTATACTCCAATATATTTCAAAATCTGACTTTGAACTATAAATTCTTTGTATTTCATTCAGATTATATCACTCTTAAAATTATTACTTGGATAACTGAAGATGTTTTGACATCCACTTATTGCACATCAATATTTAAAATTAAGAGAATATTACTTATTTTCGACAGTTTATGGTCCAAAAATTATTTTATAAGACCGAGAGTAATTGTTATGTACGAGGCCCAACCAAATGTTTTAAAACAGGCAAACAAAACGAAAATTCTACAAAAATTAAAACCAGTATTGTTTCCTAATCCTTTTATTTAAAAAAAAAAATGCAAAAAGTTTTTCCGTATGATTTGACCAATTAAATAGAAAAGGACTATGGAACTTTTTTGAGTTTCGATATTTCAGACTTTTAAAAAAGATTTCTTTATTGTTACATTTTCACACCGACAGTAAATTTGGTTTAGATTTTTACAGAAAGCTCTCTAAAGGAAAAAACTTTTCTTTACTCCCATAATTCCTGTAAACTACTACTTATATCTTCATTTTTCGAAAAAAAAGATATTTCTATAGTTTTAAGCATTGACAGGATCTTCGGAATAGAAATATGTGGTGATATTTATTTAGAATGTTGTGTTTGTTGAAAAGCATTTCATCGCAATCAGAAAAATAAACTCTTTATTTCGCTTATAACCATCGGAACATTACAACACACCCATACATACGACGGGGATTTTCCCGATCGTAGTATGTACATAGATTGTATTAGGAAAAGCAGATTGGTAGTGTTTTAGAATAACATGAATAAAAGATGGCGCTATAATGACTACAAGCCCACCGAGCTATCCCCTATCTCACAAGGACTACTAGACCTTCTATTCGATAAAAATACTAAATATTTAGAAAACATCCAAAGAGAGAAATCAAAATACACAGAAATTCGGCTCTACCCGATGCTTCAAACCTTGATGAAACTTTTAACCCTACGTTTGATTTTTTTTTTAATTTTATTTTATTGGCATATGAGCCATGGTGCTGTGGCCGCGCCAAACTGTATGATCTTACATCTGAAGTGAATGATTCGTCATTTGTAAAAACAAGCTTTCTACTATATTGATGATACATGTTTGGTCCAATTTATATTGATCCGACGTTTGGCGGTTTGAGTGGACCATACGATGGCGAAAAAAGCTTTAGTTGCTGCCGCAGTGGTATTACTATCTTGTTTCTATTTTGAAACAAGGAAGAATGGTCTCCTCGAAACTTTCTGGCATATTCTCTAACTGAGATTGCAACCTTTTCTACCACATAGCCTAGGGATAGGGGCTTTGAAAGTCTGGCTAGGTCACAAATACCTTGCACAGCATTAGCGAACAACAGTTACGAAATACAGACATTTAGCATTATTTTTACTGATTCTATGAGTAAATATTATTTTGAAAGCTTTTCAGCTGATCTGATTAAAACAAAATTAGTCAGAACTTCAATTGTGGTCACAAGAAAAAATGAATTTTACTTGTTTAAAACACTCTGTGATTTTAAAGCTTTTATATACGTATGAAAGTTCAGGCCCACATATAGTCCTTTTACAGATTTAGTTCAAAATTTGAAAGAATCTATATCAGTGCTTCTCAACCTTTTAGTATTGACGGCCCGATTTCCAATCATAATTTTCATCGCGCCCCCCCCCTCGCCGCATACAATAAAATGTATACAATAATAATGTATTTTGACTATTTTGGCGCTAAACCTACACTACAACCTTAATTTTAAACTTTATAAATTACCAAGAATACGGAAATTTATCGACATTTTGCAACACCTATCCTCAGCATTGAAAAAACAAGAATCCTATGCCTTTTTATTGCTCTTGCATCCCGCCATGTCGGGCATTCTCATGGTTTCGCGAGAAGTTTCGATTTGTCTGGAATTTGTCTGGTCAGCTTAAAAGTTAAGTTCGGAGCGTGCGCAGATGTGAACAAATGTTTTCTCATAGGGAAAAGGAGAAAGTTCTATGACGCTTATTTCAATTCCAGACAATCTCATTCGAGTCGATCCCTCTATCGCTATTGAATCTATTCTGAATGTGTATGTTATATATATTTTCGTGTAATTGCAACTCGTCGCATTAAATATTCACGGCAGCAAACTTATGCAGAATCATGGATAAATTTTTAATCGAGGATTAGACGACAGACAAGCATCAACAAGTGCACAGACGAACGTGGTTCTGAAAATAAAATCAAGAGAATATTGTCAAGAATACTTAAATTTTGGGTTCACTAGTACAGAATTAAATGAAGAAGAAAGGCCCCTGTGTATCATTTGCTCAAAAATGTTGGCGGTAGACAGCATGAAACCTAATAAACTTAAACGACATTTGGAAACGCTTCATAGTGAGTACGTAAACAAACCCAGAGAATTCTTCGAATTAAAATTAAAATCATATGAAAAGCAAAAATTATTGTTTAAAAAAACTTTGTCCGTGAATGAAAAAGCTTTAATTGCCTCTTACAAAGTTTCATATAAAATAGCCAGATGTAAAAAGCCTCACACCATTGGTGAAGAGCTTATTTTGCCAGCCACAATCTAGATTGTAGAAAGGATGTTTGAAGATAATTTTGCAAAATTGCAGTCTATACCTCTTTCAAATGATACTGTTGCCCGTCGAATTGCTGATATAGCTGAAGATGTAGAGTGTCAGCTTTTGTCAAAGTTACGTGACAAATTATTTTCAATACAACTCGATGAGGCAACAGATAGTAAAAAAGATGCTCATTCCATTGCCTATGTTAGAGTTTGTGATGATTTGTCAGTTGTAGAAGAATTACTTTTCTGCAAACCAATGGAACTCAAAGCAACAGCACTCGAATTATTTGCTATCTTGAAGGATTTTATGAACGAAGCAAACATAGAATGGAAAAATTGTGTCGGAATATGCACCGATGGTGCTTGTTCTATGTCCAGAAAATTCCAAAGTATTCAAGCACTTGTGAAACAAAAATAGCCACAGTGCGTCTGGACACATTGCATGACCCACAGAAAAGCTTTGACTTCCAAAGAAATGAGTCCTGGTTGGAATTTTGTGTTAACTACTGGTGCAACCGTAGTAAACTATATAAAAATGAGACCTCTGAAATCAAGAATTTTTTCAGCTCTTTGTAAAGACATGGGTGCAGTACATTCCGCGTTACTATTTTATTGCGAGGCAAGATGGTTATCGCGAGGGAAATTTTTGCAACGTGTTTATGAATTAAGGGAAGAAACCGCCGTTTTCCTAGAAGAGGAAAACAGACCAGAAGCTGAGAATTTTCGCGATAGTTTATTTGTGATGAAATTGAGCTACATGGTCGACATATTCGTGAAATTACTTGAACTTCAACTTGAAACTTCTTGAAACTTGAATCTTCAACGGCAGGGAGCAAATACACATATATTGGAGACGAGTGATAAAGTTAATGCTTTTTGTAGGAAATTGAAATTGTGGAGCAGAAATTTAAAGCAAGAAAACTTAAGAATGTTTGCAAATTTGAATGATTGTATTAAAATTTACAAGGCTGACGAACAACATGTAAAAGTTGTTTTTGTAACCATTGAAAATCATTTAGCAATGCTAGCAAAGAATTTTAAAAATTACTTCCTTGCTGACGACAAACTGATATCAAGTTACAAGAGGGTGAGGGATCCATTTCAAAATACTGCCGAAGGACACTCAATTGAAGCGGAAGAAACCTTCATAAACTTCACGGCAAGCGACGAAACCAAAAGACAATTTAGTAATAAATCACTCTTTGAATTTTGGGCAGGAGTGGATGATGAGTTTTCTGCACTAAAAACAAGGGCATTTCGCATTCTACTACCATTTTCAACATCTTACCTTTGTGAAACTGGAATTTCTGCAGTGGCTTCTTTGAAGACAAAATATAGATCTCAGCTAAATATAGAAAAAGAGCTGAGAGTGTCTATTTCTAATATCAAACCCTCCTTCGAAAAACTTTACTCTGCAAGACATGCCCAAGGAAGTCACTAATAATTATTAAATTAGTTTTTAATTTAGTAAGTTGTTTTAATTTAATAAGTTAATTATTAAATATGTCGAAATGTATTTTATTTTGTATGTGTGTGTTCTTTCTCTTCAGGCACTAAATCAATTTTTTTAAATAACATTTTCTCTTGGATATGCTCGCGCCCCCCCCAATAGTGTGCTCGCGCCCCCCTAGGGGGGCGCGCCCCACAGGTTGAGAATCACTGATCTATATTTTATCTGCGAACCAAATACCTAACTCTTCGCGTTTTAAATTTATTATATTCTCTTCTAATGGAATGCCAATCAGATTTTCTGTAAAGGGATTTCGCTCAAAATTTAATATAAACGTGCAAATTTGATCTTAAGACCATGTATCATATTTAATTTTCCAATCTCAAAACATTGGTAGAATTATCTTTATAGACAGACATAATGCCAAAACTTTTATTTTCAGATTCAGGGAAAACTGAAATATAACTATTCTTCAAAATTTTGAATTCAAATGTTTTCAAGATTACAATACTTCCTCTATACGAATATAAGACAGTAAAAAGGAAACGGAAAAATACAATTATTTACCTGAGCAACGATGGCAAAACGAAATGTGCTGCTCAGTCGTAAACCTACACAAACAAACAACTTGCTGCGTATCTTTAAAACTTCCTTAGACTCTTCTATAAAAGATCGGAAATCACTGCTGCATCTTTGTACACAAATGCTTAGCGTTGGAGGTTCGAGGTATAAATTTCGGGCACACGGTTACAGTCTGTCTGATATGGAGAGTATCGGTGTTGTTTTTTAAGGCACTTGCAAACTAGAGTCAAGAGTGCGATTTTGCCACTCACGCACCCCTTTTTACAGAAAGGCAAATTCACACATCTCCCAGATAGAACACAGAAGAACAACCCTGCTTGAATCGGGCCCTGATCACTGTGAAGACGCGCTACCCCTATGCCAAGACGCCGGCATACAGGAAGTAAAAGGTATTTGCAACATCGGATAACCTTGGCTTAAGAAAGAACGTTTGTATTAGTCCATTGATTTCTACACTTTGGTATTAGGTTTTTTAAAAAAGCTTTCCATTATGACACATTTTTAACCTTTTACCATCGACAATCCTAGTATTATAAAAATCCGGGACTTTTGGGCTAGTGATTCGACACATTATCCACTACGCTACGACGACAGCCAATGATTTGAAGTGATCCAGATATTGATGAATTTGAGTTATTACATGAGGAGAAATGTAAACAAGGGAATACACTCATTCATTTGGGGATTCCGTTAGGATTTGAATCATGGATCGTTGTACTAAAATATGAATGCATACTGTACTGAGTTATAGGCCTTTGTATATTTTAAAACGTTAAATGTTAAGAAATTATTCAATGGGAGAATTAGCAACAGCAAAAAATTACAGCTATATGAAAATGATTGCATTATTTGCCTGTTATCTACACTTTAACAGCTTAACTGTTTTATTTCCTTTGCCATCTAATTTTGGAAATATTTGTTTATTTTGATTCAATTGGAAATATTTTGAATTATAATCGTTATGAATGGTTTACTCTTTGCTTACAATTATCAAATTTCGATAAATCGATGCACGCATGGTATAGGGCAACGTAGTCAAGCAGATAATTTTTTGCCATTTTGAAAATGCATTTTTTAGAGTTGCAAATTGACTATCTTCTTTTGTTTGTATTCACGGCAATGTACCAGCTCCAACTCAAGCATCGATCTACTGCATTATGGTATATCCAAAATTATCAAATTCATCCATACACTAAATGTTTATAGGTTTCCTAAACAGAAACAAATTGCTAGTGAATTATAAAAGGAATATTTGGTAATATTTGTCTTCTAAATCATGTGTAGAAATGATCTCAATAAAAAAAAGCAATATCTTATTATATAAGAAATTGAAAACATTTAAATCTACAATTATGTCGATTGCTCTAAGTATTCTGATTTGTGATAATTTTCAAAAGGGTTCTTTTCCATAATATATTTGCAGTCGGACACCCTCAATATGCCTCTATAATTCAAAAACTATCTTAATCCTTTGACTAACCTTTTAAAATGAATTTAACCAGTTCTTAATACAAAAAAATTGTGGGGATGAATACTTGATCATGTATTATTCTCTGAGATAAAAATCATTTTAAATAATAAATTTGGATAGATTTGTCTTATTCAAATTCTATTTTCTCTTTTACGTAGAAAAGGAAAAGAAAATGATTTAAAAAGTTTTCATAATCAAAGAGTTTACATTATTAAGATCTCAATGACAACTATTCAGCACTTGTAGAAATCGCCAATTCGAAACTATATTAGTTTACAGAATAATAGGTATTCTTTCATTGAGAGAAAATGCATTTCCATATAAAGGATTTCTTTTTGTTCTTTTTTCCAGCATTTTGAATCTTTGTAGGTATAAAATTAATCTTATCTCGATTAAGGCCAAGCACACATTTCTCTGCTTGGCTTCGAAACTTGGGTCTGTTAATATCATGCTCAGTGATTAATAATTTGTGCTGCAGATACTTTAAAAGCAAAGATTCAATCTATTGACTAAACATTCAGAGATTCCACCGTGAAATTAAAAACATTCTTGAAATATTCTGATAAACGGTAATTTCCTGCGAGATAGGAATTTCCTTTTAACGCAATTGATCTTGATCCTTATTCAAGGGCAAACATAAAATAGTACGTTTCTCATGCAATTCAAATAAACCTATTTTGTCTAAAAATTTAAATGTTGTTGGTTTCATTGTATGAACTGGAGAAGGACTTCGTGACTAACACAACTCTATTGGCTGTTCTTAATAAGCAATCTGCAAGGCTCCTTTCATGGGACTCGAGCATGTTACATGATATGCTTGACAAAATTTCAATATCGAATAAAATTTCATAGATTTTTAAGTAATAACATAATCTAAGCCTCCATCAAAGAAGTAATTTCCGAAATGTTTTTTAGTCCTTAAATATCTAAATTAGTTGAGAGATTGTAAAATTTTGCTAAAATGATAACAAACAAAAAGGCTCAGCGTGACTCAATCAATGAAGTTCTTAAAGTCAGACATCTATAGTTATTGCTCTTAATGAATTAGGAGGATAATACACTCGAGAAGAATCACCAATTCTGGGTCATTCAAATAAATTTAACATAATTTTTTATAACAGAATTTTTTTTCTCTGAGAAGCCATGCACAAATATAATAAAATATTTTTTTCAAGAATTTGTGATTCGGGGCTCCAAAAGTAATATGTAAAATATATTTTTGGAAGGGCGAATAATGTAAAGCATTTCCTCGATATTGTTGGATATTTTGAATGCTTTAAAATGTCACAATATGACAATATTGCATCAATATGGTTTTGGTAGTTTGGGCTATTATAAATAAAAGCATACCATATGTCACCTAAAATGCCTTACTAATTTTATGAGTATTTTGTATTTTGTGTTATTAAGGATCAAAACATACCTTTTAAAATATCGTGACAATGTCGTATAAATATCATTTGATTTCTTGTATTATAAAGGATAAAAATATGACAAGCACTTTATCATAATATCACACAAATATTGTAAGGTATTTTGCGCAATTAAGGATAAAGACATACTTCGAAACACGTAAAATATCGTGACAATATCGTACAAATAATGTTGGGTGTTTTAAGCCGTTAAGAATAAAGACATAACCGCACCATATAAAATACATAATAACTCTATATCACCATTTTTGAAAATTTTATATTATTAAGGATAAAGGCGCATCATGCCTTGTAAAATATCATAACAATACATTGCGTCCTTTGCATGATAAAGACATACTGACATGCAAAAAACATATTAATATCGTACAAATATTGTTGGTTATTTTGTGCTATTAAGAATAAAGACACACCCTCCACCGCATAAAATATCGTAACAATATCATACCAATGTTGTTGGAAATTTTGTGCTATGACGGATAATGACATATCACACATCTCGTAAAAGTAATGCAGCTCAAATATCACATCGAAGTATTATCGAACAAATATTATGAGTGCAATTATAAATAAATACATACAATGCATCTCATAAAATATCATGATAATATCATACAAATATTGTTGGGAATTTGGGCTATTAAGATAAAGATATGCCACGTGCCATGTTGCATTATTACTGTTTCTTATGGTACTTGTCAAAGACAAACCCGCTGATGGCCATCAATTTTAAGCCAAGAGAGCGTCTCTTGACTTTCAGTAGAGTCATCTAGTACCAAGAGTACGTCTTAGTTACTCATGCTTGGCAATCCCTCTTATGGGCCGTGGTCCATTCATGCATTACCTTCACAGATCGTAATTTAACCTAAATCAGAAAACGATCAACTCAGAACCAGTACTCCTCGTGATATCGTCTCGATAAGGAGGACTTTGTGACCATGACAGATTTATATGTGCTCCAGCCACCCTCCAAACACGAGAAATCTTAGACCGTCTGAGTTCGCAAATACAACGCCCTACCAACCAGGCCACACATCTCGTAAAATATTATGACAATGTCGTGCAAATATTTGCATTTGGACATTTTATTCAATTAAGGATAAAGATATCTCACGTACCACTTAAAATATCGAGAGAATTTCTTTCCTATGTTATTGAATATCTTGTATTAAAGGTAAAGACATATCAAGGATCACGTAAAATATTCTGAAATTTTCGTATCACTGTTGTAAGAAACTTTTTGCAATTAGGGAAAGAGACATACCACGCATCATCCCATAATGTGGATGAATAATATTTACTTAGAAAAAATATTTTTTTCATTCTAAATCTGTGAAATATTTACATCTTTCTACGCAATATTTACTTTGTTTTATTCTGTATTTTTGAATATTTTAATTAACAGGGCACTGACAGCCAGAAGGCTAAATTTCCAGAAAATACCAATTTGCAGATCTACCCACTTTGAGTCATCCATTGCAGTTTTTTTTTACTTCCATCTAACAAAGAGTGTGACATCAGAATATAAGGGTGTCAAAAAAGTCCATGCAAATCTCGGTCTCGCCCGTTGCCGCCAGGGAAGAAATAAGGCGTCAGCATGCATTCATGCATCGCACTCCCGCAACAACACCCTTCACCAACGCGTGTCTCAAACCCGCTCACTTCTGCCTAACAGTAAGATTCAACAAAGCTGGTAAGTAAATAATTGTGAAGGTTATTATAACTCTGTGCCACCCGAGATCAACTGCCGTGTTTAGATGCAACATCCCTTCGGGAAAGCTGGCGTTACGTGAGCAAAGGAGCTTTGAGAGATTTCTTTTTTTATTGTTCTCCTCTGCCTTCGAAAGTGTTACCTTCAGATACCTGGAAGATCACTTGCGGTGACCTTGAATCGAGGCATTGTTAACGACGACTTAAACAACGGAAGAACGGAACGTTGACATTCCATCTCCAGATTTATCCTTTCAACAAAAGCGTGCTGCGCGTCAAAGTAAATTCACTTCCTCTCATAACTGAGGTCTTTTTTTCAACCCTGTACTTAGAGGAGACATGGCAAATGACAGTTATAATGGGGTATTAGCTGGAAAGTAGACAATTCAGTGTTCCAACATCGCGATGAAACAATGAAACGTTTATTTGAGAATTTCTTTTATTTTGTTTGTCCGTTTTCGAATAAAACCTGACCTTTATTCGTTATTCCTGGCATTTGAAACTCTCTACTGCCCTTTAAATAACGCTTTGGGAGAAAGTGATAAGATGGAGACATTAATTAATAAAAAAGGCATTGGTATCTTTCTAAGATATGAAAATTAAAAAAATGGTAAGGGGGTTTATTTATTGTTATTATTATTATTGATATTTTGCTATTGGATGAAGCTATTTGTTATTTGGATAAAGAAAATTAATTGTCTTCCCAAAAGTTTCTCGCGCAATCTCTAATAAACATATTATCCCAGTACACGTCTTACATATCACAGGCGTACATTAATTATAAAATATTAATCTTTGAAGTGAATTTCGCTTTATTACTGGATTTCTTGAGTTACCCTTTGCGAGTGTTTCAGCATTGGTCTTTGTGATACTTGCAAATGTCACAGACAGAGAGACAGACATTTTCCAAAACTGTGTTTTTCGAATTCATAGAGGTGCCACACTTGGAGATTCGTCAACTCGAATTAGAATTTTTTGACTATTTCTATATTATCTCCGCACTTTGTGTAGAAGAAAGTTAAAAAAAAGATTGACGCGATACTTTTGTTTATATGCTGTTGACAAGGCATAAAATGTCAGCAGTCTGTAGAATAAATAGACCATTATATGGAATGCCAGGTATTTTTACTCAATTTTTAAAATACACTGATGGAAAAAAATCCCAACACCAAGAAAAAATTATTATACAGTAATGAAATTTTAGGAATGTAACATACACTGATGGAAAAAAAATTCCCAACGCTAGGAAAGAGCTGTGCTAGATAAACAAAATTTGGTAGGCGTGTTTATACATCTGAAAGATGACGTCGATTCAAATTTCGAGCTACGCGCGTAAGTGTGGCGCTAGTAGCGACACCATGAACATGCAAATGAGGTTTGCTTTAAATAAGCGCTGTAAGGTTCGTGATCGTTATTTACAGTTGATATTTGACGTATTGGGTTAAGGTTAGTCAAGGATGCCTCTGAGAAGACGAAGAAGCCATTATCAACAGCTCACTGAGTTTGAACGAGGTCTACGAGAAGGTGGGTTTTCTTTCCGCGATATTGCCGAAAGGCTTGGCAGGAATATATCCACTGTGCATGAGTATTGGCGGCAGTGGTCAGGGGAAGGTACTGCCTCAAGAAGAGCAGGTTCCGGGCGGCCACGTGGTACTACTGAGAGGGAAGACCGTCGTATTCGGCGTATGGCTGTGGCTAATCGTACTGCGTCTGCAGCTGAAATTCGAGCTGCAGTTGGCACCACAGTGACACAACGAACTGTTACAAATCGGTTACTTCAAGGACAGCTCCGAGTCAGACGCCCTGTACAGTGTATTCCACTGACTCCAAACCACTGCCATTTGCTACGTGAGTGGTGTCAAGCTAGAGCTCATTGGAGGACGGAGTGGAGATCTGTTGTGTTTTCTGATGAAAGCCGGTTCTGCCTTGGTCGCTGTGATAGCCGTTTGTTGGTTAGAAGGAGGCCAGGTGATTCAAGGGGGTGTTTTCTAACAGGATAAAGCTCGCCCTCATACCGCTGTTGTAACCCAACATGCTCTACAGAGTGTCGACATGTTGCCTTGGCCTGCTAGATCACTAGATATTTCTCCAATCGAGCACGTATGGGACATCATTGGACGACAACTCCAGCGTCATCCACAACCAGCATTAACCGTCCCTGCACTGACCGCCCAAGTGCAACAGGCATGGAACTCCATCCCACAAACTGATATCCGACACCTGTACGACACAATGCATGCACGTTTGTACGCTTGCATTCAAAATTCTGGCGGTTACACCGGTTACTAATATACCAACATTTCACATTTGAAATGGCTCTTCTCGCCAATGGCTCTACCTGTGATCTTGAAACTTTAATCAATTAAATATGTTACCTAGACAAATGTATTCCTAAAATTTCATTACTGTACAAGAATTTTTTCTTGGTGTTGGGATTTTTTTTCCATCAGTGTATTACACGAATTACGGAACATAATCAGTAAATCAAAAAAATTCCAATACCGAAAGATTCTACTTATTCCCCTAAATTTTTATTGAAAATGTTTAAACTCAGAAACAAACTTTTTCACACTATGAGAATTTTTCTTGAATTCAATTTTTTTAATGAGTAAGTTTGAAGATGATAAATTATTATTAAATCTCTTAATATATTAAGTAGAAGGTGAAGACTTCTAAAATAGTATAATTAAATGTCTGTCAAATTTAGAAATTAAAAATCTTTACTTTTAAGTTTGAATAAAGGACTTGTTCGAAATGAAATGTCATTAATTTAATTTAAAATATTTTATCTCTAAAAAATTAAAATATTTTTTCTTCTTTTATACATATCATCCATCATAAATTACAATATTTATCCATCTTTCAGGTAACAAATAGATTCCACGAAAAAAATATTTGTTGTTTGGATACAATACAGTTATCAAGTCAATTTTCGATATCTGCATAAGAAATATTTATCTATAAAAGGCATTTTACATGAAGTGAAATAAACAGCAAACTAAAGGAGCAATATCTAGTAATTACAGCGAGTAGAGCAACAACAAAGAAGCGATTCTGAAGTTTATTTTCCTGCTTTGGAAACATGTAGGTCAGGATTTTTATGTTGAAAAACAAACTTGTCATGTCTTGCCATATTCTGCATATCTAACTTCATCCAAGTTTCATGAATATCGTCCAATATAATCTACAATATTTATTCATCTTTTGGGCAACAAATAATTTTCACGAATAATTCAAATAATTTTCACGGTGGATATTCTTCATATCCACCTTCAACGCTATCCAAGATTCATGAATATCGTCCAATAAAATCTACAGTATTTATCCATCTTTTGGGAAACGAATAATTTTTCACGAAAAAAATTAGGTTGTTTAAATACAATAATTTTAGATTGTTTAAATTTAATACATTTGTTAAGCTAATTTTTGATACTCGCAGAAAAAATATTCCACTACCCACAGAGAACACTTTACATAGAACAAAGCAAGTAACAATCTAAAGGAACAAACATCTGGTGAATATAGCAGGTGGAGCAAAAACAGCGAGATGATTCTAAAGTCTATTTCGCTGATTTGTAGCATGTGAGCGTGCATTGTCTTGTTAAATATCAATCGCCATATTCTTCACGTTTCACTTTCATTGCTATGTTCATATTGGTCAACTTCTTGTATTGTTCAAAAATGATAATTTCATTAAAAAGGATTACAAATATGTATCGTGGATTTGTTTAAGTGTTTTTCTATGACATTTATGATGAGATTGAAACTGTCAATTTTAAATCGCCGGAACCACTCTTTGTTAATTGTAATTAATTTGGACTTGCTATGAATGTTCAACAACAGTCCTTGTGCTTTTGTGAACTTTTCTTTACAGTGAAATAGTATGAAATGCAAATGCTACTTGTTTGATTCAGGCCTAGAAGAGTTTTTTAAGCCAGGTTACCTAGTTTTTTAAAAAAAATATTAATTGATGAATTAATTTTTTTGTCAAACTTTAAAAAATTATTTACAGATTAGAAGCACTCTTTACTCCAACTATTGAAATTTGACCGAGTCATATTTATATGCGTTACCATTATCAATTACATATCGAAGATTAATTTTTTTTTAAATTGCAGCCAATAATTATTATGAACCAACTGGTCATTAAAAAATAATCAAGTTAAAATATCATTTCGACATGCGTGAAATGTTTCCACTTTTCTGTTATACTCAAAGCATGCAGAATTAAAATAAATATTCAATGTTCATATTCGGTTTAAGCCAGAATGGAATAACAAAATATCATGTTTGAAAGTACATATCTTCTGAACATGAAAACAAGTTTCTTGACATTATCTCGACATATTAAGAGGAGGAGAAATGTCAAAATCGCAGACACGTAGGTGTGACTGAGTACTGACAGCGCTTCAAAGGCGTAACTCTGAATTGCCCTCGAACCTACGCTTTTACAGCATTTTTACGAGGAATCTAGAAAATATTCTTTAAATTCATTTCAATCGTTAGAAATTATCCCTCACAGTATTCAAATTGTAATTTAATAGTTAGATGACGTGAGCCATGCTCACGTTTGTGATCTCTGTAACCTTCAAAACTGAGGTTAGGACCTAACAATTTTCTTCTGATTTTGTGAATTGATTATTGCATTTAATGATTAAATAAATTTTTATTGAAAGTTGTTGACATATTACATAATGCTTTCGAAATTTCGCGGATGATTTCCCAATTTTATTTATTTTTCATGATTTCTGCAGTCTTGATTTTCAACGAAATCATAGATGGAAGCTTGTTTAAAGGAGAAAATCTCCCCCACAGTCAGAAAAGAAAAACAATAATAGATCATTACAGACAAAGAATTATCTCCATAAGTAATCATGCTATGTCAGTAGTTTCGCTAGATTAATATATAATTTCAAAGATAAGCGACCTGTATTTTGTAAATAAGAAAAATCTATACATTTATAACAAATTGCCGTAACACTATAAATTTTTTTTGAAAAAGATAAATATATCTTGCTGTCAGAAAACCAAAAAAGGCGCAGATCATTATAGACAAGGACATATTTACATAAGAAACTCTATATTATGTATTGTTTAATTAAATTAGCACCTGGTATGAAAAATAACATCTGTTATTAGCATTGAATTTTTGTGAAATCGTGTATTCATATGATTAGGTTGCCAAATGGAATATATGATTAAGGTGTCAATTTGTGGTACTTTGTTATAATTATTACTAGATACATCACAATAACATTACTTTGTTGTTGTTGTTATTCAAGGCATTTTACAAGCCCGCTGACAGATAGTTGCCAGCGATATAAACCTAAATTAGCGTCCCTTGTTTTTTCAGTAGTGCCAACTAGGACCAAGGGTTCGACTTCGCTTGTACAACCTATTTTTACAGAGGGACATATTCGCACTACTCAGAAATAGAACACAGAATAACAAACATGCCCCAAACGAGGCTTCAGCCTCTGACACCTAATCACGGGAAAGACAGGCTACCCGTGATCAGGTGTAATTACTTTAAATCATCTATTTAAAATGTTAATTTATATTAAATTGAATTTTTATAGCTTTGCCTAATTAACAAAATCATAGATGGTAGCTGATTTAAATTATTAAAAAAAACACGCCTGATTGTCCGAAAATTAAAGCAGTTATAGATCAAAGAAGCATCTAATATGAAGCATTTAATATGAATTCTACCTTATATACAGATTACCCCTAGGCATTTGAATGTCTCTTCTCAGGCACCATTCGAGGCATTACATCATTTTAACGTTTTAATATATATATATATACACTGAAGTGACAAAAGTCATGGGATGACTGTTAATATCGTGTCGGTCCTCCTTTTGCGCGGTGAAGTGCAACAACTCGACGTGTCATGGAGTCCACAAGTCGTTGGAAGTCCTCTGCAGGAATATTGAGCCATGCTGTCTGTATAGACGTCCATAATTGTGAAAGTGTGGATGGTGCAGGAGTTTGGGCACGAACGGACCTTTCGATGATGTCCCATAAATGCTCGATGGGATTCATATCGGGCAATCTAGGTGGCCAGATCATGCGCTGAAATTGTCCGGAATGTTCTTCAAACCAATCGCGAACAGTTCTGGCCCGGTGACATGGCGCATTGTCATCCATAAAAATCCCATCGTTGTGCAGGTACGTGAAGTCCATGAATGACTGCAAGTGATCTGCAAGCAGCTGAACATAACCATTTCCAGTCAATGATCGGTTCAGTTGCACCAGAGGACCGAGTCCATGCAATGTAAAAACAGCCCACACCATTATGCAGCCACCACCAGCTTGAACCGTGCCTTGCTGACGGTTTGAGTCCATGCCTTCGTGGGGTCTACGCCACACTCGAACTCTACCATCAGCTCGTAACAACTGAAATCGTGACTCTTCTGACCACGCCACGGTTTTCCACTGGTCTAGGGACCAGTCGATATGCTCACGAGCCCAGGAGAGTCGCTGCAGGCGATGTCGTGCTGTCAGAAAAGGCACTCGAGTCGGTCTTCTGCTGTCATATCCCAAGGAAGACAAATTTCGCCGCGCAGTCCTATCGGACACGTCCTTCTTAGGTCCCACATTGATTCCTGCAGTTATTTGACGAAGTGTTGCGTGTCTATTAACATTGACCATTCTACAAAGACATCGGTGGTCTCGGTCGTTAAGTGCAGGTGGTCGCCCACTGCGCTGTCCATGATGTGATGTGATGCCTGAAATTTCACACTCTCGGCACACTCTTGATACTGTGGATCTCGGAATGTTGAATTCACTAACGATATCCGCAATGGAATGACCCATGCGTCTAGCTCCAACCAACATTCCACGTTCAAAGTCTGTTAATTCTCGTCGTGCCGCGATAAATCACGAAAAACCTGTTCACATGAATAACTTGAACACAAATGAAAGCTCTGGGAAACGAACTGCGCATTTATACTTTTTCGCTGCGATACTACCGCCATTTGTATATTTGCATATTGCTATCCCATGACTTTTGTCACTTCAGTATATACACAACAAAAAAATTACCAATTCTTAGCTAAATTCATTCCACG